>JAMQGT020011350.1:0-26824 GCA_024447675.2 Pterophyllum scalare | reverse complement strand
TGCTTACAATTTTCAGATACTTTGATCTGTTTTATAGTTACTTATACTCCATATTTCATATATTTAAATTTCTCCTAAGTTTTTCAAGACTGTAGCGTTTACTTTCTTTATAAAATAAACAATCTTTGTTTACAAAATGAATCCCTACCTGGTCTATTTATTATATATCCCACAGAACAATAATGCTGCTCAGATTTGCTAACTGCAGAATCTCATGCTTTGCACTGACTTCCAGCTTTTACAGCTCTACTCACCTTGCATGTGCAACCTCTCACTATCTTCCTCCACTCATCATCTCATCTTTTAAGTGTCATTTCTGTAGTATTGTGCGTAGCAAGGTAGTAATGCCAGTATTAGTAATTATTGTAACAGCACTGTTACAATACCCTTAACATGTCTTTTTCAGCAGTGTCTTTTGTGCGTCTTAGGTCGTTTTAAAAAAAAGCTTAACGATATGTTCGTGTATGTCCGTAATGTACATACTGTAGCTCTGACTCCTGTAGCTTGCTTTGCATCTTTGACATGCTCACCGGCCATCCACCTCACCCTTCTCTTCCAGATCCACTTCCTCATGATTCTCTCAGCAAACTGGGCCTACCTTAAGGATGCCAGTCATATGCATGCCTACCAAGACATCAAAATGAAGGAAGAGCGGGAGCTGCAGGACATCACCTCACGCTCAAAGGAATGCCTCAATTCCTACACATAAGGATACTACACACTCGCAATCCAAACACACACACACACACACAAATGCACATATACTTACATTAACAGACACTGTGGCCAACCACTGTGGCCCCTCTGGACCAAGGCGACGCTCAGTTAAAATAACCTGCCAACTGACACTGTGTGCAGTACTAACAAGGCTCCTAACAGACTAATGCATCAGTGTTGCTTTCTGCACTAATTGTTTCACAACTGCTCTGTGAAGTTTCATTCATGCTGGTTTTTGTTTTTGTTTTCTGTAGGGACGAGTCATCCAAGTTCTGATGCTCATGTGTTTTTTTTATAGCCACTTTTTTGCTGGTGAAGCTTGTGACATTGCACTATTCTTACACAGCGCTTCACAATCTTGCTCCATCCTTCTTTAGTTTTCAACTAAGAGAAGATGAAAGATTTTTTTGTTGTTTATTTTTTCTCAAAAATTCAGATGAATTATACACATGAAAGGCCTTACATCCAATCTGAGCTGTGAGTCACACTATATTAACTTGTCAGGAAAGAGCCAGTGAAATGTTGCACCAGATTCTTTTATAAAATAGTTGGTTATACATGCACTATCAAGCTATAATCCTTAATGATTATGAATATACCTGCATTACCATCTCAGTTAATGATTGTTTGAGTGTTGATTGGTTATGGGTTCTAATTTCTGTTGTACAGCTACTTAAGTCATGGCCTACATTACCTCTACCTCAGGTGTGCACTAGAGCCTATGGACAAACAGTTCCCCCTTGAAAGGTTTCCAATTCCAAATTGTAAAAGATGTCTTAAAGACACAGTATACATCTGGGTAACTACAAGGACAAATCTAAAATCTTAAAGTGTGGCCCGAATATATCCATTAAGCAAATGGGGAAAAAATATGCTTAACAATGAAGAGTTCTGATTGCTAATAATATAGCAGCTATCATGTGCAACATGTACAATATGATAAAAAATGACTCATTTTAAAGAAATCTTATAAGCATAACTATGTCCCATGTGCTTTCTTACTGTTTGAAACAGAACTAAAGAAACTGTGGTGTGATCAGTGTAACTTTATTACAGCTCATGATTTTAGTTACTACTTACCTTTTATTTTTCTCCACAATTTTCTATAATTGTATCTCAATGTGCAATTGTCATAATGTTTAAATAACTCGTAATCTTTATTAGCTAAATTACAGGGATAATCTGAGATGTTTCATTGTTACATAAAGACGACCGCGTCTGCGGTGACCTGTGATATACAGTCATGTATACTGACATCAGTAGTAGGCAGTGTTTGCCCGTTTCCTGTTTTTCTAACAGAAATACAATGCTATGTAGCACATTAGTTATAGATTTTTTTTAGGTTCTTTTATTCACTTGAAAAGTATACTTTATTATTTTGTTGCCTGATAGTATACCTGTATTTTCTATGAATGTCAAGGGCTTCCTCATGATTAACTGATACTTTCAACTTTCAAATTTCAAGTAGTGATTAGCCACACCAGTCCTTTAAAACAATTGTATAAAATGATAAATGGTAAATTCTGCCAAAGTATGAATGCCAGTATCACACAATATCTGTTTGATACAGTGGTACAGAACCTGCATTGCTCTATGTAGGACTGGCTAGAGGTGTACAGTGGTCGAGCGGATAGATGACAGATGTACATGAAGCTAATGTATGTCACATCTTGTCTTTGTATGTTGTGTTTCATGTTGAATGAACCAAAAAAGTAAAGAAAATCTACCTGTCAGTCACCAGGAGAACAATAATAGGTTAAAAAGGAAAAAAAATAACAAAACAAACAAAAAAAAAATTCTGTCTGACTGGAAACCCCTTTATGACACGACTTCACCGGCCTGTTGACTGTTTTTATGAGAATAAATAAAATAAATCAAACTTCTTCCTGTTGTGGTGCTTTTGTTTGTTGCATGATAGCATTTCTTAGTATGCAGATAAAAAAAAAAAAAGCTTTTATTTGCATTCAATACAAAAAGGACAAATATACAAAACTGAAAAGCATTCTTAAAATATGGTAAGAAATGGTTCACACTGGAAACAACCTACAGAGGCTTATACACTTCAGATTATGATGCCCCTCGCTGAGTCAGCTCACCAGAAATCATCATCTTCATCCTTGTGTGAATATGCTGCAATGCTGTGAAACAAAATTGAGTTAATTAGTGAAAGCCTCAAGGCCCCCCAAAAAAACAAAACAAAACCAGCAAAGTACTTTAAAATGAATGCTAAATAAATGTCATTGGAAGAGGATTATGCAGGCTTATATATTTATTAAAGTCCTGCATAGCTTTTTAATTAGAAAGTGGAAATGGCTTTATACATAGGTAAAGCCAGAAATCTATTAATTTATTATATGTCTAGCCTAGTCAACAGTTTTAATTTACCTGTCTTCTTTATCCTCAGAAAAACTCTTGGCCTCTGGGCTCGCATAGTCTGCCTCTTCTCTTCCAGAGCTCTGAGAAAAAGAAAAAAAAAAAACACAAGTTTGCTACAAGTTTCCTGTTTAAGTTTTACAGCCACCTCAGACAAACATGTGCAACTCACCGGTGCATGTTGCTTCTCTCTTGCTTCCAGAACCATCTTCATGTATTTCTCTAGTGGATTTTCACCTTTAGGATCCTCTTCATTAACATTTTTCTTTCTGAACTCATCATCATCTCCTTTCTTACCCCCTGTTTCTTCTTCTTCCTGTGTTGGTTCTTCCACCTCTCGCAAAAGCTGATTAGAATGAGATGCCATCACATTAAACATCCATTTTAAGGGTGCCTTTTATTAGGAGACATAAATATGTTGAGCTTATAAAGAGGATTTCTACAGGAACTTGGTCTAAGATAAAATCATTACCATCTCTTTCTCTAGTTGCTCAAGTTCTTGCAGCTCTCTTTCTCTGGCTTCTTCTTGCTCCCTTTGCCTTTTTTCTTCTCTTTCTTTTCGCTCTCTTTCCCACCTTTGTTCTTCATCTTCTTCCTTTTCAGAGTCACCCAAACTTTGTGGGACTCCTAGAAATGACATAAATCATCCTTTGTCAATTTGTCCCTTTTGGTTGAAAAGCAATTTATTGAAAATTGGCTACAAAATGAGCCAACTATGATTTTTATAGTCGGACTTATGGTGTATGGTAGAAGAAGGCTGGTACTGTCATTTAGAGTCAACCAAAATTATGGACCATTAATGGGAGCATGAAGACTCACCCTTTTGGCCCTGCAAGTCTATTGGGTCTTTTGGGAGGTCTTGTGGGTGGGGGGCAGAGGGGCTGTCAGGGGCCTCCTCAGAGAGAGGGACAGCAGTGTCCAGGAGAAGCTTTGGAATGTGGCCGGGCTCTGGAGGGAGACATGCACAAAGAGATCTTTTATGCTCTACCATAATGCAACAGGGCCAGAGGACCAGCACAGAATACATAATCAGCTGTCCTTCATCTTCACCATTGTGCAGGGCCACTGAAAGGCCAGTCACACACTCATTAAAAAACAGCCATCCAAAAATTCTAGTCCTCCATACCGGATACATTACACATTTTGTTACATTAGCGATTAAACTATATCAACATATAGTTAATCATTTTCTACAAATATATTCTAGTGACAGATGGAGTAAACAGAAATTAATCACACAGCACACTTTTCAGCACTCATATTGTGCACAATAGTCATGGAATTAAAATAAAGAGTATATTATGAAGGGGATTTATCCCGGGAGCCAATGAAGATTTTCCAGTTTTAAGAGGAGAGCTGCACGTCTAAGATAAATCCCCAGGGAACTGGTCATCTCTGCTGAATGACTTACAGACAGTCAAACAGCATGAAACAGTACTATAAAATAAGTTTATGTTCAAACAGTTTAAAAGTTCCCCTTTGATCGCAATTTATGGCTCAGAACATCTTCCTCAGCAGCAATGAAATGACCAGACTGCATTAGCTCAAAAGTGAGTCTGCTCTATCAGTCAAGTAAACTGCAAACAGTGGCTTCAGAAATACATGCCCATTTTAAAATTTTTATTATGGTTTACTTTAAATAATAAGGAGAAAAACAAACAAAAAAAGAATCACCAATATTGAGTACCTGATAATAATCCAGTGAGATCTTCAAGGCTTATCTTCTCAGGCTGAGGGGAAGACTCTGAGCTGGAGAAGACGTGCTGTAAATTTGGTGGACTGAAGGACACAGTGGCAAACATGGGGGAATTAGTATTCACTGTCTCATTATAAAATGTACACAACCACTGCACTGTCCTTGAAAGTCATGCCAGATGGTACCTAGACTGGTCTCGTGCTGTGCTCCTGAGCTGAGGACTGAGAGGTGGACTGAGCTCGGGGGACAAGTCACCAGAGGTTGCCACCTCATTGCGGAGGGCAGGAGAGAGCTGTCTGTCAGATGACAGCTGGGGCAATGTGACTACAGACATGACTGAGGAGGAAAGACTTATTATAAAACACAGCTGAGGTAGAAATCTATGCTCAGAGGCTGATATGTAAAGATCCAGACAGATTGATCTGAATGTTTAAATACTTTTCATTAAAAAACATAAAGTGTACATCTATGTATGTATGCAGCATATAAGCATGAAGACTTAAAATATTTTTTGACATGTTACCTTCTGTTATCTCTCTTTGAAGATTATTCTTGAAAGAAGATTGTGATGTAGAGGATGGGTGCCTGGATGGAGCCAAGCTTTCATCTGGAACATGTCCATTTTTTAGGAACAAAGGTTCAGTCAGTGAATAGAGGCTGTGGTCGGCATAACACGTGGCCTTGGGCTGGTTAAGATCTTCTGAGAAGGTCACTCTTGGCTGTGAAGATGATGAAGTCTTTCGGGCGCCATAGGGGAGGGACTGGACAGATTGAGGAGAGAGTGATCTGTGTGAGATCTTTGGTTTGTGGGCCAAGTGAGTGTGTGAATGGAGGGGGTCATGTTTTCTAAGAGGAGAGTCAGGGGAAGGAGAAGGATGTGGTTGTTGTGGGGAATGAGATCTTGCGGGAAGCATGTGTGAGATGGTGGAGCGCACTGCCCTCTGCTGGTAGTTCCTGTAGGCTTCCTCCAAAGTGTCAGCTTCCTTCTGCAGCTCTTTGAGCCGAGCCTTGGCTTCAGCCACCAGTTCCAGGTCAGAATCTGGTATGTCATTCCATGGTGATTTGCTTCCTCCTCGATTGCCACCTGCTTCACAAACATCATCATAACCCACCCTGGCCCTCAGCAGAGTTCTGTCCACATAGATGTCAGGCAGAAACAGCTTGTCAGTGCCGAGTTCCAGTACAGAGCGATCAACAAGAGATGGTTTAGGATTGCGGAGCACTTCATTTTCAAGAGCTGCCAAGATTCCATGAATCACACAAAAGGAAGAGAAAGGGGAAAGCAAACATAAGGAGTGTTGAGCTACAGAAGAACAACCACCATAAAAGATCAGAGAAAAAAACCAAACATCTAAACTAATTGTAAATATTTACATGCAGCTACACCCAAAATCTAGTTTCTAATATGTGTGGTTTTCTTTCTTGCTTTTACTCAAATTTCTATTAGAATATCAAAAACACAAATAAAACATAATTGAAAAATTGCCAAATATTTCCCCCTTGACAATGTGTAATGGTGTACAGAGCAGCATGAGCTAGAAAAGAAAGAAAGCCTGCTTATGAAAAGCAAAAATAAAACCAGCTACATAAGATATCGATTTGGAACTGTACTATATTTAACTATGTAAGCAAGATCATTTGATATGACCAGCCAAAGTATTGACACATGCTGAACATGCATGCCACTTCACAGTGTACCTTGTTGGGTTTGGTGAAGCTGCATTTTGATGTCCTCAACATGGTTAGCCATCCACTGGGACTTCTTTTCACACTCTATCAGCTGAGCCTTGAGCTGGGCACACTGCTCCATCTGCAGAAAAACAGACACAAGGAGCAATTGTTTGCATACAGTCCAAGATCTGTAAAAGTGAATGACAAGCACAAGTCATGATAAACAGAGATTCAAAGTCTGCAAGGAGAAAGAGAGAGAGAGAGAGAGAAAAAAAAAGATCTGTTTCCCAAAGCAAGGAGCTGTGATATAGCTGACCTCACTCTGGAGCTGTGCCTGCAGCACCTGTTTCTGGTTGTCAAATTCTTCCGCATCCAATTTGCGAGCACCCTGCAGCCTCTGAAGCTCCAACTGCAAGGCCAGTTGTTCTTTGGATGGCTTGCCCAAATCTGAGACAGGATATATAAGACTCAAAACACAACACAAAAGTACAGCTCATTTTCCCAGTGCATTTTCTGTCAGTGAGAAAACTGTCTGATTAAAAAAAAAAAAAAGAAGGTTATGTACAGAGTAGTTCTTGACCAGCATGACAATACAGCACATGGGGCCCATTACCATGTCAAAGACTTCTGTTAGCAAAGAGCAGAGAGGCCCATTTCTCCTTTGCCCCATTTTTAAACAGGAAGAGTACTGTAAGCCTCAGAGAGAGGTAAGAATTTCTTTGCATGGGTAAAGGGAGCTCTGTCTGTGTTCACAGTGCTCTCTGCTCCCATTCACTCATCCCTCTTTCCTCACTGGCTGTCTGCAAAGCTACAAACAAGACACAGAGGCCCCGCTTTGGCAGGCAAGACACATACAAGAAGACTCAGCTCAGCCAGAGGCAGTGGGATAAGACTACCAAAAATGTGTCACAGTACACTGCACCTTACACAGTTCACAATGAGCCCATACTGAAGCACTCTGAACACAACACAGGAACTTCAAGAACCTAGCTTAGGCAATGACTGCAGATATTCAGACTTACCAAGTCTAGGATTACACTTTAGAATAACTGGTTATACATTTCCAGGCTATAACATAATCAGGTGTGCATTATTATAAACAGAGTAAGCATGACTCTGTTTTTCATGTTTTTAACTGAATAGGGACACTCTCCTGGTAGACACTTGAGAGCAACAGCCACTCTCTACCTGCATGAAGAAGCCAGTTCTCCTCTTGGGCTTCCTCCAGCTGTTTCTTTAGCAGCTGCAGCTGCCCCTGCAGCTCTGCTTTCTCTTTTATCAAGTGGGGGTAGTCACTCATGCTCTCCATTCTTTCCCTCAACAGCTCCTTCTGTTGAGTCAGCAGAATAATCTGCTGGTGTGCTGTGTCTAGCTCAATCTGGGGGGGGGGGCATAAGAGATATTAAAAGCACAGGAAACAAATTGCACTGGGTGGCATGCAGTTATCACAGAATCAAACTGAGCGATAACATAATTATTAATAATTATTCATGGTAGCAGCAATAGTTTTGCCTCACATCCAATGAAGAGGCTGAAGTTAACAAGGCTGGATGATTAGGGGTGTTTACCTGCAGTCGTTTCAGTTCTGAGCACGCTCTACTGTGGTCTTCCAATCTGGAATTAATTGCAGCTGCCTCCTTTTGGACACGAGCAGTTTCCACTGAAAAATAAAAAGGTGTAAACTCAGTGAAAACAAGGGCAACAGAAAATCGGTCACAAGTCCTGCGCTAACCGACATACTTGCCTTTGTTTCTGTTCTCACTTTCTGTGAGCTTTTCTGTTCTCTTGATGAATTCCTCCTTCAACTCAAGCTGATACCTGATTTTGTGAAGACACACAATGAGCTCGGTTATTTAAAAACATAAATAAAACTAAAACAGTAAAAGACAAAGTGCCTCCATTTTCTTGCTACATAATACAAAGCAAATATTCATTAATTGTATGTGTCTTTGTTGACAGATAATGATAATAATGCACACTGTATATTATACATACAGTACAGACACTGTTATAAGCTAAACCAAAATTATATACAAGCAAGCTGTATTCAAAAGGAAAATACCTGGAAAGTTCATTCTTCAGCCTTTGGTCATATGTATCCTCCATAGTTTTTAAAGCCAGTTCTCTTCTCCTCAGCAGCTCTTCAGTCGCTTTGACTTTCTCCTTGTGAATTTGACAAGTCCTATCACCACACAAACACAGTAACAATAACTATAAACCAGTGGCCACAATGAAAGAGCATAGCGTCGCTAAGATGGATGGTAATAAAAAGATCTTACTTTTCAAAAGCCTCCGTTCTCATCCTCAGCTCATTTTCTCTGCCACGCAGTGTTTCAATTTCTTTCAGCACTGACTGTCTCTGAATGTATAAGTTTTTTTCTTCAATCTAAAGAGAAGCAAAGTGGAAATAAGAGCATAAATTAGTCTTTCTTATATTTAAGAAAGAGGAAAAAATCTGAATGTAAAGTGTGATGATCAGAACCACCCAAAAACAAAATACACTGATGCCACATCAGCAACCGGTCATGTAGCTCAGTAAGCTTTGAGGACTGAGAAACTTTTTAAAACAAAAGTTCTAAAATAGAAAAAAGTCAGCGCAACAAAAACTGATCATGTTAACTTATTTGTATGAGGAGTAAAAATGGTCTTTCCTCCAAAGTAGCATCCAGATGAATGTGATCTACTCAACAGACTTAAGAGAACTGGCAGTCAATGGCTTCACTTCATTCACTTTTTATAAATATGACCAGACCATTATTTTGCCAGTAGGCTACTGGTGAATATGTCTGATTGTTATTCTAAGCAAAGAATGGCTTACTGAGCATCAAATTGTGGATGGAAGGATTATTTCTCAGATGGATGTGGCATGGCACTCTACATCACTTTGCAGAAACTGCATAAGGTATTCAAAGCTGGATCAGGCAGACTAAAACTGGCCACACAATCAGAAGCTCAACAAATAAAACTTCATTACAGGTACAGAATTTGCCAAATAGATTATACAATCCTTTAATCAGCTGAAGTACTGTCAGGAGAAGACTATCAAGTGATGGGCAATAAAATGTCCATCACTGGCATTTTACAGCAGATGATGGGGAAAAAAATAACAATTGTATGTAAGGAGACAATCAGGAGAGAAAATGATACATCACTTGGGCGTCAGTCTTTTGGAACCCTACACCATATGTTCGAGGTTTATATGAGAAAGAGCACCACACATAATAGCAATAATTTACCTCTTGCTGTTTTTGCAGCCTATCAATAGCATTTTTCTCTCGGTCCATCAGTGTCTTTGCCTTCATTTCATAAGTCCTCTCCAGCTCCTGCTTCAGCTTTTCAAATTCTTTATGAAATTTTGATTTTTCTTCCATCCTCACCTTGGCGATTTCAACATCTTTAAAATGTTGCATCTACAAAAGAAGAAGAAAAAGACAACACTGAGTCCACCCAACCTGGAGGAAAAACTGTGACCAAAAAAAACCTTGGTTACTATGAATGTGTACCTTTGAGTTCATTTCTGCTTCCATCTGCACTTCAATGTCTTTTCTATATGCAGCCATTTTTGACTGTAATGGAAACACTTTGTCCTCATTGTAACCCAAACCCCTGTATTCCTGATCGATCACTTTCATCTTCTCAACTGTGAATGGAAAAAGGGGGAGAACACATGAAAACTCTTGGCTGAAGGGTGTGAATATAAAAGGGCCAGTCACCTTACGTTCATACCAAGAGACTCCCCATAACTTGATAAGTTTGTTGTCTGAGTGTCAGCATCATGGCAGGGGCTCCGAGTATAAGGACATGTTAGCTGTGTTAGAAGGTGGAACAGGAACCCTGTTAGACAAAGACAAAAAAAGCTTAGCACAAAAAGTAAGGAAATTTATGCTTCTTAGCAATAAATCTTATACTGGTGGAAAGCCTGTTTATTTCCACTTAAATGGTGCCACATTTGTAAGGAAAATACATTTGTGGGTTGAGCAGCAGAGCTGAGTATGTGGGCTGTGCCCATGAAAAACTTGCTAAGTCTTCTCTACCACTACCAAACAGCTTATTCTGCTATTGACTCTTTTTTTTGTGTTATTTGTTGGATTGAATGATTTAAGTCCGAAGAAACATGTTGGCAATTTAACAACTTATTCATCTAACAAACAGGGGCCTCAGTAGCATGTGGAAGACACATACACAGCCACAACAGCCTGGCACCTCCTCCTCATACTGATCACCAGCTTGGATACACACTGCTGTGAGATGGCATCCCATTCTTCAACCAGCATTTGTTGCAAGTCAGCCAAAGTGGTTGTGTTGGTCACTCTGACACAAACAGCACGTCCAAGCTCATCCCACAAGTGCTCAGTGTGGTTGAGGTCAGGACTGCAAGCAGGTCATTCCATCCTCTGCATTCCAAATTCTTGAGGTAGTCTCTGATAAATCCCGCTCTGTGGGGTTGTCATCCTGGAGGATAGAGTTTGGTCCCAGACTGTGGAGATATGGGATTGCCACTGGCAGCAGAATCTCATCTCGACATCTCTCTTCATAGAGATTACCTCCAATGATGACAAGCCTGACTGTCAGCACCTGGGATACCAGAAGCTCCAAACATGAGTCAGTATCAGAATTAGCTGCTTGACACTGGGAGAGAAGGCAAGTTTTTCATGGGCGCAACTCACATACTCAACTCTGCTGCTCAATCTACAAAAGCATTTTCCTTACAAATGTGGCACCATTGAAGGGGAAATAAACAGGCTTTCTAACAATATAAGATTTATTGCCAATAAGCATTGTTACAACAAAGAAATAATCAACCAAACACTAATTTCCTTATTTCTTGTGCAAAGTTAATATCAAGGAAAAGACTCTGGAACAAAAGCAGTTTTATTGGAAGTAGAAGGAAAAGGACATTGTACATACCTTTGTCATTATTTTCATTATTTGAAGCCTGTAAGAAAATAATAACAATACTGTCGTTACTAATCACACTATGTGTTCTTATTACTTATGTCAGAAAAATGTTCTAGGTTCTAAATACTATTAATAATTACCAATGATCTGTAAAGAGTTGAGTCATGACTTATTTTAAGAAGCTGAAGGAGGTCTTCTTTTGTAAAAACCTGCAAAAATAGATCAGAGACCAGAGATATTCAGATGCAGTTATCCTAACACCTCAAGCTACACATAAATAAACAAAAGTCATACACACCTTGTCTTTGGATAAGCCACTTTCAGGGTAGAACACAGAAAGTGTGTACTCATACCCTGAGATGCAGAGATGATCTGCCACTATGCTGTTACAGGCTGAAACTAATAGGGGTTCAGGTTTCAAATATATTGGCCTGGGAACTGGTTCTTGTCCTGCCAAAGGTGGGCATTTCAACTCCTGGATGAGCTGATTTCTCAGCTGTGCCTGAATTACATCCAAAGACAGGAAGAGAAGGATGAAGACCAAACACTGACATTGCTACAGCGCTGTGAATTCTTTGTAATTCTTTGACCTTAAAACAGGCTGTTCATGCTCAAAAACCCTCCACCAATTTGGCTGAATTATAACAATACTGGAAAGAAGAGTGGGCCAAAATTCCTCCACGGTGATGTGAAAGACTCATTGCCAGTTATCACAAATGCAGTTCTTGTGCCAATGGTGGCATAACCAGTTATCTGTTTTAGGGGGCAATTACTTTTTCCACACAAGGCCAGGTAGGTTTGGATAGCTATTTTCCATTAAGGAATAAAAGCGTCATTTAAAGTGGATCTTGTATTTACTCGGGTTATCTTTGTTTTATATTAACATTTGTTTGATGATCTAAAACATGTAAGTGTGACTTTTTTGTATAAGAAAATAAGAAGGGTGCAAAGACTTTTTCACAGCACTGTATATTAATAACAAAAGCAGGTTATTAACATTGCTTACCTTGAGTGTATCAAGAACCCCTTTATTTTTAAAAGTTTGATAGAGTCTTTTCCTCAGTTCGTCCGGGGATAACACGTCTTCCTTAGACGAGGACATAACTGGAGTATTTGCGAATCTTAACAGAAAAGAAACAGAACGCGACAACAGCACAAAACCCTTCGTTCTCAACAACTTTCCTAAGTATTATTGGCTGGTATCAGGCTTTTATTCCTCTATCTTCACAATTTGTGAACTCTCTGGTATCTTAAAAAGAAAATAAGTGTCCTAGTTACCAGCCGGACGACCAGAAATCGTGTTTGCGTCCTTTTCTAAGAGCTGTGCTTGAAACATTTAAATCCGCCGTAAACGTAAAAGCTTGGTTCCCTGCATGCTCACAGATATGACGTAACAACGACGAACCAAAACCTACCTTATTTATTATAATTCAATTATATGCATTCTGTTATTCATATAGAATTTTTTCACGAGAGTGTTAGAAAATAACTGTCACTTAATCGATAGTATTTAGTGCAGCATAAAAAATATATAGCTATTTAATCATGTCGTCATCATTTTGCGACTGCTTTTTTTGCTATCTAGGAAGCGCAACCAACAGGTAAACAAACGTCGGTTTTTATTCTTTTAAAAAATATGCATGAGGTTCCCGTGTTATACCTTTATACTCGTTCTATTCATGTCATGTTTCTCTTGATCTTACAATAATCACTTTGTTACTTTAAGCGTCTGTGGAGCTCCGCGGTTAATGTTAGCTTGCTAGCCAAAGGGTTTACAGTCATTTTGGGTGAGGCTGTCACTGATGTTTGTAACTTATAAGTTGACCTCTTTGGTTTTGTAGGGATTCATTTCAGGGCAGTATAACTTTCCGAAAAAGAGAAGACGATGTCTGGAAGCTATTACTTCGTCATGGTTGGTCATCATGACAATCCTGTGTTTGAGATGGAGTTCCTGCCAGCCGGGAAGCCTGAATCAAAGGTAACATCGCTTAATTTAATCACACAAGCACTGAGTTACAGTGCTGCGAAAAAGTATTTGCCCCTTTCCTGGTTTTTATTTATTTTGCATTATTGTCACACATATATCAAGTAATCAAACAAATTTTAATATTAAACAAAGGCAAGCCAAGTTTTTTAAATGCTGATTTCATTTATTAAGGGATTTTTTATTTTTTTTAATCTTCTTATTTTTTTTAAATTCAAACCTACTTGGCCCTCTGAGAAAATCCCCCTTGTTAAATTATGAATTAACTGTGAGTAACCAAATTTTTTGTGAAGCTCAGTTCAATCTCCCTGTGGAGATCACAGTGTCTGGTCAGCGCCTGCCAGAAGTCATAATGGTGAAGCTGACGGTGAAGCGATGGAGGCTGCTCATGAGAGAATGAGGGAAAGGTATGCAGAATTGACAGCCGCATGCTCACAAGCTGGCTGGGGAGCATTCACCTTCCCAGTGGAAGATGGGTGCAGGGGTTTCACTGGAGCATCCACTGAGCAACTATTAAAAAAACAAAACATAAAAAACCACTCACAGGTCCCAAAGAGAGCTCAAGATATTGCAGAAGAGGCCAAGTGAGGGAGCCTCTGGCAGGATGGACAAGGCGTGAGGAAAAGAAGGATCTTAAGGCTGGCAGCAGGGAGTGGGTGGGAGACATCCCTACTGCTGCTCTACCACCTTGATATATTCTGGGATTATTGCAATGAAACATCAATGAAGGGTGGCTCCCGGCTGCCTACCCAGTGGCGGGCAGAAATGCTCAACAGGTGCAATCACCTGTCCTTACAACAAATACACAAACTGGCAAATACTTTATCATAGCACTGTAAACACACTTTGCTTTTATAGGGCAGACCTAGACTGCTCTTTAAACAGTGTTATATGAACTATGATGAGTAGGCATTACATTAAGACCTTTGCTTTTGTTATATGGGAGGTGATCATATCAGTTGAATCACCATTTTGCTCGATAAGATTTTGCTTTATTTACCACAGGATGATCATCGTCACTTGAACCAGTTTATTGCACATGCGGCCCTGGATTTGGTGGATGAAAACATGTGGCTGTCCAACAGCATGTACTTGAAAACTGTGGACAAGTTCAACGAGTGGTTTGTTTCTGCATTTGTCACTGCAGGACATATCCTTTTGTTCTATTTCCTGAAGCCATGTCAGTTGCTCATGGAAAACACATTTCTCTGTGCAAACTCAACATTGATTAAAATATTACTATGTTTACACAGATAGGGAAAACAGACACTAAGTCTGCATGACTGTAGTCTGTTAATCTAATTTCAGAGGTGTAGTTTATATACAATGTTGTAATAATGTAAAGTAATTGAAACTAAGTTTATTAACTAAAATCAATCAAAACGGCTGAATCTTCAATCAATCCACATCTTAAAAAGTGTTAATTTTCATTAATATTAATTTATTTTCTTTAATTATTTGCGGCACATATAAGATTCATCATGCTGCATGATGTGCGACAAGAAGATGGAATCAAAAACTTTTTTAATGACGTCTATGATTTATACATCAAGGTAAGTCATCTTCCAGGTGAGAATACCTGTCATTGCACATTCTGTATAATGACAATAAAGGCATTCTACTCTATATTTTTCTTTCAGCATTTGATCTTATTTGTGTTTTGTCTTTCAGTTTGCAATGAATCCATTCTATGAAATCAATGCGCCCATCCGCTCAACGGCTTTCGACAGGAAAGTCCAGTTTCTTGGAAAGAAGCATCTCCTGAGTTAATCACTTCACAATAAGATTTGAATACAGTTGTTTTGTTTTTTTTTGTTGTATATACTTAATAGTATTTTCTTGTTTAGAAATGTAAAATGTATTCAGAGCAAAATTGGATTTATATAAAAAAAAGTTTTGTCTGGTATTTTTGGTTGATTGTCAACATTATGGCTTTAAAAACGTATTATTCTAAAAGCGCTTTACCAAGCAATGCAAAGAAAACAACTTCTCTATAGTGTTGCACCATTGCAGTGGATAGAGGCAATTCAGTTTAAATAACATATTAAACTGACTTATCAGTTTCCAACCTATAAAACATGCTTAACAGACAATTCTCAGTGGGTTTATTTATAATTTGGCATGCCAGAAGTACAACTTTGAATAGAAATGACATTTGAAAGTTACAGGAAACATGTGGTTCACAATTTTAAATAACTATGGGGAGACCTTCAGCTGGAAACACATTAAAAGAAAAATGTGTGTTAAAGATAATTAGCTAAATAATCCCATCAAAGAAATGTCACTACTCCATGATTTATTCTGCTTATAGCTAAATTTAGCATTTTTTTTCTCCAAAGGTAAAAAGAGCTCACAAAATATAAAAAATTTCCAGGAACATAAATATTCCAAATGTCATGCATGTTAAATCTATTTTAATATTCATTTTCTGGTGGGGAATTAATCCCTCGTTGCTTTCAGCACACAGCCATAATACATCCACAATGCAGAATGTGCACAAACAAGCCCTAAAGGTGCAACAATAACAAGCTTCGATTTGTTAGTTGTACAAAACGATGCCTTAGCTACTTCATAATTTTCAGAAACAAGTTTATTGGTAGGTGTTATTTCAATACTGCAGTTATTTCATACATATATGTCACCACTCTGTATTACTATATTAGGGAGTGTAGAAATCCTACAGTAACTGAACTCCGCAGGTTGTACATAACTAAGCAAAGATTTTAAAAAGTTTTTTGTTTTTTTTTAAATGATGTCAAACTTTAACCTTTTGAAAAGCACTGAACTTTATGACTATATGTTTTTTTTTTTGTGGCAGTGTTGAGTCACTGATTCAGTGCTTGTATAATTTTATTTATAATTATACAGGCATTGATTTTAGTGTTTTTCGCTTTTCTCTCCCCCCTAACTGAACTCCAACACTTTGCATTATCAAACCATCAACAGCAGAACAAACACAAAGCCAGTAGCGCAATTTGTTTAAATAAGATGCTACTAGAGAACTGTACACCTACATTCTCATCCTATAATGAGCCCAATAGTGAATTCATGTTAGTGATAACTCCTGGGTGTTATGAACAGCAAGTGGCAGCAGAGCGAGGCTTTCTGTGAAGCTTGACTGTGTCCGTGGGGATGAGGTGGTCTGTTCTTTCATCCACTGCCAACACTCTACGCACCGCCTCCTCAAAGGCCACAGCTACATTGGTGGCATCCTTGGCACTGGTCTCATAATAGGGGTAGTCACCATTCTCCTTGCACCACTGCTGCGCCTCCTCGCTGGACACCTGCCTCTCTGTTACATCTAATTTGTTGCCCAAGACTACGAATGGGAACTTCTCTGGCTCCTTGACATCTGCGTAGTAGATAAACTCCTTCTTCCAGTTGCCCAAGTTCAGAAAACTCTGGCTGTCATCTACACTGAAGGTGAGCAGGCAGCAATCAGAGCCACGATAGAAAGGAGTCCTCAGGCTGCGGAAACGTTCCTGGCCAGCTGTGTCCCAGATCTGGAGGGTAACTTGGTGACCATCCACCTCCAGGTCCTTGTTGAGGAACTCGACACCAATGGTGTGAAAAAGGTGTGCATCAAACTTGTTGGTCACGTAACGGTTCATGATGGAGCTCTTTCCTACACCACCATCACCCAGCAGAATGACTTTCAGCAGGGATGTCTTTGTTGTCATGGCTATTCACTCCCAAATCCACCACTTTTGAAATAATTAACCTAGTGGAAAGAGGGAGTGTATGAAGGATGCCGTCATTGTTTGTACGCCACCATGATGGTAATTTGAAATGTAAAACTGCAGGAAGAAAAAAGTGTGATACATGTTACATGCATATTCTTCTCACCCTAGATTGATTTGGATCTCATCCACTTGTCCAGATCATGTGCTGATAAACCCCGGTCTCTGGTCACATGCTCATTAGTTTAATTTTGAAGAGTGCAGCCATGCAGGTAACGTTCAACTAACTGTAACACAGAGATAAGACCTCAGTTTTCCTGCTGGCCGGACAGCAGGCACACCGCAATACAGCAATAACGTTGCATTAACACCTAGGTCTAGCTTGTAGTTATAAGGTGCCAAATACACAACATATTTTACCGTGCTTTAACATAACAGATTCAGAAAGTTGGTTCTATCAGCGAGCTAGCTGTTAGCTGAGCTGGCCACCATGAAGAAGGAAAACAAGATAACAGCTGGAGTTACGTTAATGCAGGACACTCATTCAGCTAGCTAAGGTCTACATGCAGACAAGAGTGCAAGTCACGTACCTTACTGTTAGATTCAGGCAGCTGTTGATTCAAAGACAAATAAACCACCAGATAATTTAACTGAGCTTAATGCATCTATTTGACAGCTCCTTGCCTTAGTGTGTCTTAAGGTCACGTCAGGTCGTACCGTTTCCTGGTAAACTCTGGCGCTAGCGCAGCTAGCTGCTAACAAGCTGTTAACACCGGATCATGTGATCTGGTCAGGCAGAACCAACCAACGAATGCCGACGTACGGTCTCAGGCCACCACGACTTATACATATAAATTAATATTTTTCAGAGTGCACATCACGCCGTTTTAATGCTTAAAAAAATATCACCGGCTTCTAAATCAGTCGAGTCTTTGCTCTATTTGGGTGAGGTTAATATGCGGGAGTTAAGCACTAGTTAAGGGATACATCGTTGTAGTAGTCATACTACACCAACAGAGGGCGACATTTAGCTGTTATCTGTTACCATGTGACACTCGACTTCCTAGGAAAACATGAAGAAGACTCCTTTTACCACACACTTTGTCGGGCCTATTATCTAGTCTATTATCTAAATTTAATGTATTAGCGTGTCCGCATGCACTGTAAAATGACATTTACTGATGACACACTAGAAAGAGAGAGCATATTTCTCCCATATTGGCTTCTTTTCATTGGCTCCCTGTTAAATCTAGAATAGAATTTAAAATCCTTCTCCTAACATACAAGGTCTTGAATAATCAGGCCCCATCTTATCTCAAGACCTTATAGTCCCATATCACCCAAATAGAGATAGAGATTCATTCTCAGACTGCTGGCTTACTTGTGGTTCCTTGGATACTTAAAAGTAGAATGGGAGGCAGAGCCTTCAGCTTTCAGGCCCCTCTTCTGTGGAACCAGCTCCCAATTTGGATTCAGGAGACAGACACCCTCTCTGTTGTTAAGATTAGGCTTAAAACTTTCCTTTTTTTATCAAGCTTATAGTTAGGGCTGGATCAGATGACCTTGAACCACCCCTTAGTTATGCTGCTATAGGCCTAGGCTGCTGGGTGTGTGTGTGTGTGTGTGTGTGTGTCCCATAATGCACTGTTTCTTCTCATTCACCTTATTTTCTTGTTTATACTTCACTCTGTATTTAATCATTATTATTAATCTCAGGCTCTCTTCCACAGCATGTCTTTTGTCCTGTCTCTTTCCCCTCAGCCCAACCGGTTGCGGGAGATGACTGCCCCTCCCTGAGCCTGGTTCTGCTGAAGGTTTCTTCCTGTTAAAAGGGAGTTTTTCCTTCCCACCATCACCAAGTGCTTGCTCATAGGGGGTCGTTTTGACTGTTGGGTTTTCTCTGTGTTATTGTAGGGTCTTTACCCACAATACAAGGCACCTTGAGGTGACTGTTTGTTGTGATTTGGTGCTACATAAATAAAATTGAATTGAATTGAACTGAATTTTTGTCTGTCACATCAGTTTTATGCTGACTGTTCAAAGGTAGAGAAGTTCATTAATTTTTTTATGTTGATACTTTCTTTCTTTCTTTCTTTCCTTTTGTTTATGGTTACTTTTGTTTCCTCTTTTGTTCCGTTCCCTGTCAAGATGATCTCACACTGCTCCAATAATGTTGAGGTCTGGATCTGGGGAGTCCAATCCATGACTGATAGGCCTGCATTGTGTGTGTGTTTTTTTTATCCATGTATGAATTTACTGCATTTGGCAGTGTGTTTGGGACTATAGTAATGCTCAAAACTGAAGCTGCTGCCAACCAGATGCTTTCCAGATGGTACTGCATCTTGTGGATGAAAATGTAACTGTATTTTGTGCTTTCATGATTCCATCGATTTTGACTAGATCCCCAGCACCACTGACTGAAATGCAGCCCATAACAACAACAGAGCCTCCACCGTGTTTTACAGATGGCTGTAGAAACCTACTGTTTTAGCTCTCTCCTCACCTCCGTACACATTGATAATGATCAAAAAAAAAACATGGATACATCGCTCCATCAGACCGGTTGCCACTGATTCTTCATTCTATTTCTTGTGTAATTTGGCATACCTCAGGCTTTTGTCCCACTTTCCCTTCTTGGCTTATTGACAGCTGCCATTCCATTTCAGACCATTTCTTCAGTGAACAGTAGATGGATCAACTGAAGGGCCATATGCATCTCTCAGATCCGGTATCAGGTCTTTCCTGGATTCTTTCCTATTTCTTTCAGATACTGTTCATCTGATGTGTATGTATGTATGTGCATACATATGTGTGTATGTATATATATATATATATTTTTTTTTCAGCCTGCCTTCTTCTTCTTTCCTCAACTTGTTTAAGGATGCACTGCACACCAAGATAAAATATGTCAAGTTCTGGGCTAATATTTCTTTGGGAATCACCTTGTTGGTGCAAAAATACTATTTTACACTTGTCACACTGTGTTATCGTTGGCATTTTTCATAGATTCAACTAAAGAAATGGGGGAAAAAATGATGTGTTTTTGCCACAGGCTGCTAGTAACAAAGTGTCTAACAATACAATTTAAAGTTTTTTATGGTTGAATAATTCATAGGTCAGAGTTAAGTGGCTTAACAAACAACAAAACCCAGCATTCCTCTTAAAATGGTCAGGTACAAGGACTGGACTGAAAATGAGTGAAAAAGCACCCAAAGAGTTTAAGAAAGCCTTGAAAACAATTGCTCAAGACCTCTTTAAAATTACAACAAAATCTGATTCCTTGGAAGCAAAATCTGAAGAAATGAGGGGTGGCTTAAGACTTTCGCACAGTGCATTGTATGTAAAATAATCATGATTAACATCCAGATGGCCAGCCTTAGCATCTGTACATAGAAAAACAGAAATACTAGGCAGAGTTAGAAAAAAATGTAATAACATGGTAAAATAATACAGCAAATTTTACATAATTTTTATGCACTGATAGTTTTTGTTTAGCTTTTTAGAAAGCTAAACAGCTTTCTAAAAAGTTATTCATTTAAGATTTCAGATATGATTAACCTAGGCATTCACATTACATATTGTAAATTATTTTTGTTTAACTTCAGCAATGCATGTTTACATACTCAACAAAGGTTTAAGCACAATACTGTTAAACCAAACTAACAAAGTTAGCGTTTTCACCTTTTCCTGAGATCTGAGTAATCTGTACCATAAATGATTATTTTGAAAATCACACATAAATGTAGCAGGGTGCTTCTTTGTAGCAGCATTGTGATGACATGAAGTTCTGAGCACTGGGTATATATATTGTTCCCTGTAAGCTGTGTGTCTGCAATGAGGGGATGATGGAAAAACCCCATGAGAAACACGCCATAACATAGACAGGAAACAGGAATCTGTATGCCATTTAGGGCAGAAATGTCAATCTGAGGTGGTGATTCTTAAAAGACTGGACTGGCGTCCTCTTGACAGGGTCCTGATGTCAGCAAAACAGTGTCCAGTCCAATCTCACCTCCAAGACCTTTCCCACGCTGAGCTTCAAATATAATCTGAAATACAGCCAGGGGTATGTTAAGGTTGTAGATCCAAGTAGTAAGTGAGTAAGTAATATGATGGCTGCCTTTCCAACACACCGAATAAATTTACTTTTTAGACTAATATCCATCATTGCTAGCCACAAGTATTGCAGATTACTATCCATAATGATTTATAATGTGTGTAAATAACTTACAGACTCTGGGGCCTTCTCCTTCCAGGCCACAGTGAGGAACTCAGTCTGCCACCTTTGCTCTCTGCTCTTACTCTGCTCCCATACCGGGTAAACGTTGTTATCCAGGAGTACCCTGAGTGTACCCACATCAGGGCCCACCACACGGTACTCAAAAGTAAGGCAGAAGCTGCCATACTGGGGCCGGTCACCCAGAAGCAATTTCAACCTGGCCACAGTCTCTTGCTTGCCCACTAGCCCACTCAAAGCCATGTAGTACTCAGCACCTGGGAGAGATTGTAGCTGATGTAGTTTACAGTATCTGAATGCATAAAAATAAATGAATCTTTTGAAAAAGAAAAAGGAACATTCATCAGTTTTTTACCATTGTCGTGGTATGCTACACCCCAGTCCATGTCATCAGACTTGTCTTGGACCCACTCACATGCCCCCTTGTCAAAGTTGCAATCCATGAAATACTCTAGACAGTAAGTGTCAGGAATGTATTTTTAAATTAGCCACATAAATAATGATTATACAATAATGGCACATAAACAAATTAAACACATTATTCATTACCTTCTTGCACTGGTGCCATTTGGATTTCTTTGACTTCTGTGGGTGGGCCGAACACTGACTCAAAGTCCTCTGATACTGTGTTTGGATATTAAAGGGGAAAAAATAGTCTGTGAATTTAAACTAGTTCACCTAAATATACACTCTTGTAAGGTCATAGGTATTGGGTATGACTAGGTTAAACTGCTGCTGTCTAGTAAAACAATTCGGCTACAAACTATAACTTTATGAATGTTATATTTTTCACTTTTAACCAAAATTGATGGCAGGATTTATTGAAGGATTTTTGTATTAGTCTGCAATTGTGAGATAATCAGTAAAAAATTGACACACCTGTATCATACGCTTAAAAAATGTGTAACTAAAAAGAAAAAAACTTTTCAAATAATGCAGCAAAGTGATTTTTCAAGATGACAGGTAGAAAGGGGTTTTTAAGCAACAGGTTAAGACCTGCCCTGCTGTCACTCATGCCTTAAAATGGAACTACAAGTTTAGCATAGATCCCCTCCAAGCAATTTAAAGCTCTTGCAGCAAATCATCCCCGTGAAAAGCAGCCACAGACAGTCAGACAAGTGACAGCTGGGATTATTGAACCTGCTCAGTCAGAGCTTTAGAAAAATCTAGAATGCTGATGACAGACTTTCCTACAAGGAATTAAGACTGTTTGCACATCTGTTTTGGGGAAAACCTAATAAAAGGTTTAGGGGCTTTGTAAATTCCCACCCTATCTCTCCCCACCCCCCATGCCACTAGGGAGATGGGGAAACATGGCCAGGATGAGTTGTATCCTTGGGCTCTCACATGCCAGCAGTCTAAAATTCCTCCCTCGAGGTGATGGATGTCCTGGGACCTGTCTACTCTTGCTCTCTGAGTTCTTACACAGCCTCTGATGTTTCCATAAAATTCAAGATGATCAGTGAAAGACGTTCTCATTTATGGAGTTTTGAATATAAGCTGATATGCTGGGTTCTTATTGAGGCATTTACATTTAATCTATTTGGACCAATGGTTTAATATACCAGCTTAATCATCACAATGCTTGTGATCCTTTATAGGAAAAAGTTAGCAAGACTGAGATGAGTCTGGCTAATATGATTTAATGAACCTCAACATGATGTCTCCTAAAACTGGCAGCAAAAACTCTGAGTTAAGTCATACTGGGCTTGAGGTTAACAGCAGACCTGAAGCAACAACCCCGTTTCGTCTTTGGTAAAGGCCTTAATCCAGAGCTGCTCTTTTAGACACTTATTTCAGCTGAAAATGCATAATTATGTTCAGATGGTGTGTAATCATGAGAGGACAGTCTCTTTAGAATCACACTGAGTTTGTTTAGTCTGTTTATGGTTACTACTTACACTGTGGACCACCCAGAATAGTGAAACTCATTTATCACAATGCTGCCAAACAATATGACGCTTACTGAAAACGTCTCCTCTTGGATTGAGCTGGTTGTCTTCCTCTTCCTCCTCTTCCTCAGGAAATCCCTCCTCTTGCCTTTCCTCAGTCTGGGTGCCAATGTAGACTTCCCCATCATAGTCAAAAGGTTGCACGGGGATATTGGGAGGTGGCGTTGCGACTGGTTCGAGGATTACATTTTTGATGTCTTCGTCGGTCAGCTTACCTCCCAGAATCCTAGGCTTCACTTGGGAGTCTGGGATGGCTGCAGGCAGGAAGAGGAATCAGAATAGACATGTGGCTCTGCAATCATGACTGACAGCCATAGTATTTTACTTCAGATGCCTTTCTTGGTTGTCATGTATTTTGCAGCTGCAGTTCTTATTTATCATTTCCTTGCAGTGACTTACCAGGCCACTGATAAAATGCTGTCCACAGGAGCAGAGTTATAACAAATGAACATGCTAAGACAACAGATTCTCCTACTCCATGCAGATAAGGCATAAGATAGACGTTCATTCCACATGGCTTAAATTCAGTTTCTTAAAGGCACAAGCACTTTATCATATAAGGCCATGCTGAGGATTCTAGATCTCATATCAGACTGCGGATGCTGTGAACATACATTTTCAGCCATGAGAAAAGGAGAGAGATGGGGGAGGTGCTCTTATATATATATATGTAAGGAGAAGGGATGAGTGAATGAGGTTGCAGAGCAGGGAGTGAATAGCAGAAGCAGAGTCTTGGTTTCTGTACGATCTCACCATTCAGGGAATCATCTGCACTGCCCTTTTCGCCATCCCACGAACTCTGATAAAACGGCTTAACTACAGAAAATAAAGGCATTTTCATTTACGCAGAAAGCCCTGACCTCTTAGTGTTATTTGGCTTTATGACTCTTCACCTGTTATTATCTGGGCCTGGTTCAAAGAGTACAACACTATCTTTAGTTCTCCTTCTTCAGATGACTGGCTACAATGCAGTGTCATATTTACACAGGTGTGTTTTCAATCTGTGCCTTTCTGGTGTTAACATCTGCGAAGAGGAGGGGAGTCTCGAAGCAGGAAACTAGCCTTGGCAGGACTGCTGTTTGCAGATGTTTAAAGAGTCCAAATGAAATATGTGGCTGTAAAACTTCCCCTGACCTATCTGACTGACTACCCTCATCTGTTTTTGAAATCAAGTGTGAATGCCTTTATTTGGCAAATCTGAGTAGAAATTAAAGGCCCTGCTAAAAAGATTTGATTCATAATTCTGTGCAGCAAATCTCGGATCTCACCGGAGCATTCAAAGCCATTGCCTCTGAAGCCAGACTTGCACCTGCACCTGTAGGATCCTTGAGTGTTCACACAGACAGCGTGGTGGCTGCACTTGTGGGTGCCAGCTGCACACTCATCAAGGTCTGGAATTGGAAGAATTCTATTTGTACCTTTAGGAACAGAACTAATGAAATGCTTTGCCTTAATAATCATATATACCTTACCTACACAGTCATATTTGCTGTTGACATATTTCAGATCATAGCCCTCCTGGCACTTGCAGTAGTAGCTGCCAAAGGTGTTCACACATTGTCTGTTGTATGGGCAGAGATTCTTCCCAGTTACACACTCATCAATATCTGAAGGGAAAGAACAAAGAAAAATTATAGGGACTGTGTTTTTTTTTTAATATTCATCAGGACCGAGTTCTGGGCACAGGACTCGATGCATTACTGTGAAAATCTAAGTGCACTCTTACTGCTTCTTTTAGAAATCAAAATGGTAAGTAGAAGCCAGGTGCTGCTAATCAAATGCACTTGATTAATTAATGATCAGCAAGTGTGACCATCACTATAAGAGCAGATGTTTTAGCAGTTTGCTGGCTTGGAGCATTCCAATGTGTGTTGACACATTGCCACAATCTTCCCAGCAGTGGATGTTCTGGCAAATTTACCCCAAAGTCAAAGTCATGTTCAGAGAAACTGCAAAAAACACAAGAGCTACATCTCAGATGCAGATGATTTAAATTTTTAAAGTTCATGACAGTACAGTTAGAAAACGACTGAACAAGTATGGTTTGTTTGGAATGGTTGCCAAGAGAAAGCCTCTGTTCTCTTAAAAGGGTACGCAGCACAGCTTAGATTTGCATAGTTACATCTGAACAAACCACAAGACTTATACAACAAAGTGGAGATGTTTGGCTGAAATGCATGGTGCCACTTTTGGCAAAACCCAAGCACAGTATATCAGCACTAACACCTCACACCAAGCTGCCAAGCACGGTGGTGGAATGGTGATGATTTGGGCTTGTTTTCAGCCACAGGACCTGGACACTGTGAAAAATGTAAAAGTAGAATTTTGTAATCTGCAAATCATGTGTACCCTATGTTTAATCAAATATAATAATCAAATACAGGATATAAATAAAAATAAAACCATAAAAATATATTTGTTTTCATACACTCTTTAATAGAAGATAAACAATGTGCAAATGATTGTATTCTGCTTTTGTTTACATTTTACAAAGGGTTGTCTTTTACTGCTTTGGCTTAAAATGTTTCTACTGTATCTGTGGTTAGCAAATGAAAGTGTGGGCCTGTAGCATGTTGGGGTCTATCCTCTCTGGTATATGCCTGTATAAAGTATATTCAGTTTTATATTGAATACAATCAATGGTTATGCATGTGTGGCTGAAGCAAAAACTCGGGTTTGGGAGTTCGGTGAGGCCGTAGATAAAGGCAACTATTTACACGGTGTATAGTGCAGGTGGGGCACTGTTGGTTTCTGCTGAAGATATAGTCGGGCGGTGGAAGGAATACTTCAAGGACCTCCTTAATCCCACTGACATGCCTTCTGTAGCAGAAGCCTGGGGGATGACTTGCCCATCACTGGGGGTGAGGTCACTGAGGTACTTAAACAACTCCTTGGTTGTGGGGCCCTTTGGGTGGATGAGATTCGCCCCGAGTTCCTGAAGGCTCTGCATGTTGTAGGGTTGTCTTGATTGACATGCCTCTCCAACATTGTGAGGAAATCTGGCAATAAGTTGAACTTGTTTCCAGTGGGTGTTGAACTCCACCAGGGCTGCCCTTTATCACCGATTCTGTTCATAATTTTTATGGTCAAAATTTCTAGGCACAGCCAAGTGTCTGAAGGCTTCCTCCTTGTTGGCATCAGAATCTCATCTCTGCATTTTGCGGATGATGTGGTCCAGTTGTCTTCATCAGGTGGTGGCCTTCAACTCACAATGGAGTGGTTTGCAGTCAGTGTGAAAGAGCAGGAATAAGAATTAGCACCTCCAAGTATGAGACCATGGTAGAGTGCTCACTCAGGATCTTGATGAGTTGTTCGGGTTCTTGTTCATGAATGAGGGTAGAAGGGAATGGGAGATTGAGAGACAGATTGATGCTGTAGCTGCAGTGATGTAGCTGCTATATCGGTCCATCATGGTGAAGAGAGAGCTGAGCATAAAAGGGAAGCTGTCGATTTACCGGTCTATCTACATCCCTACCCTCACCCATGGTCACAAGCTTTAAGTAGTGACCAAAAGAATGAGATACAAATGAGCTTTCTCTGAGTGGTGGCTGGCCTGTCCAGAGGTTGGAGTGGTTTGGCCATCTGACTGAGATGCCTTGTGGGCAGAGGTGGGAG
>JAMQGT020011349.1:0-31321 GCA_024447675.2 Pterophyllum scalare | reverse complement strand
CATGTTATGTAAACCTCTTAAAGGGTTCCATTACATTGTTTGCTGACAAATGCTTTTGTAGAGGAGCTTACAATGGAAAAGCAGCAAATACACACAGGTGAAACGCAAGGATAAAAAGACAACTTGCTGCCTTGAATATTGACATAATACTTTTTTTATTGTTGGAGGGGTTAGGTACCCAAAAGGGACAGGTGATGAAAACAATGATCATCCTTACACTCTAAGATGTCTGGGGATATAGTGAGCCCTGATTATCTACACGGAGAGTGTGTATTTTGTCATTTCCACCGGTGCAGGATTATGTCTGCCTGGGTGACTTTCTGCTCCAGTCTCATTCCAAAAGAACCTGTATTAATTTCCACAGTGCCTATTACCCAGAGAAAGGGAATGACACAACCTAGCAATTACAGAAAAAAAACAAAAAATCTTCAAAGCCCCAGAGGAATAACTTTCTGTGCGAAACTGAACATTTCTTTTAAATTTAATTTATCCAGGGCAATGCAGGCCTGCATCATTACTGTTTTTCATCACAAGTGGTTACAGCCTATCCCTGTGCATTTTTAGTTTTCACTGTGCAGCTTCCTCCAAGAAATACTGTCCTATTACCTTAGTACTGATAGTAGCGGTTGTTACAAGACACTTCTTGCAAAAAGCGAGATGTCGAGAACAAGTGAGAAAAAGTGTGTGTTTTTGTTTGCTTGTTTGTATGTGAGCCCGTGGGCCAAGGGGGAGTTATTAGAGTCAAGCCATCCTTTTTACAACGCAGATGCTATCAGCTCTCCAACAACAAAAGCAGATTCACATATACACTTTCCCACCTTCAATTGGTCTAAATGTCAACTAAGGGCACAGACGTAGAATGGTATTTCATGATGTCAGGAAAATGCTGGAGGGAAATAAGGTGCACATACAAATGTCCATTGCTAGAATAGTCTTGCTACTTTTCCATGTAAGCTAAAAAACACCAAATGGTTTGTTGCATTATGGCTTTAAAAATGCATTAAGTATCTTTAATGTTCAATAATAGGGAAAGCTGAAAATATTATTTGTCCCTCTCTCCCTGTTTTTCTCAGAGCAACAACAGGAAGCAAAAAGCAGAATGCATTTTATTTCCACACAGAAAACACTCTAATTGGCCTAGCATGCTGCGTGTTGTAACAGTGAGCATGAGCTAGCGCTGTGGTAACTCGTTAGCTGCACCAGTCTGCTGTGCTCATTAGAAAGCCCACAGTGCAGAATATGCCAGACAGCCTAAACCATATACTGTACCAAGAGCTTCCTCTGAAAGTGTCCAGATTCAGTCATCCAAAAACTGCTTTCTTTGATCTAAGCATGAAAATGAAAGCAACTTCCTAGACTGCATCTAAAAGTATTTGATTTTTAATTGGTAAAATTTATACAACGCAAACATCAATGCATGAAATGGCCAACTGGCTGCAGCAGGCTGCTGCTTGTAGCTAAAAAGTCCAAATGCCAACTGTGCACTCTGTGCTCAGCCCCAAACAGTGGGCAGGCAGTCTACAGGGGACAATCTTGTGAACATAGTGGAACATCTAACAGCTTAATAGCTAAAGTGAAAAGAGACAGGTGCTTTAAGGAGCAGAGTGAGTCCAGAAAATCTCCTTCTGTTTGAATTGAAAAAAGTTTGTGATTGACACAAAGTCTTTGTAAGTCTTTGTCTTTGTAACTGAGTCCTGGCTTAAAGTTGGCGATAACATCTCTTGGAAATCTCTTTCCTCCCCACTGGCTTAGACACCATTTTTAACAATAGTTTTAAATGCAGATGTTTGCCCACTGATGGATAAGGCTGATGCCGTCCCTTTGAGAAAAAAAAATATCTTGAAGAGCACTGACACAAACCCTGTACTATGTGCACTGGGGTATAGACCACCAAAACCATATAATATTATCCTGACAGCTTCTCATTCTGACAAACTGATTTTTTTTCAGATTTAATATTCCTCTGCATTCCTATTCTAAACCCATTGTCAGTTTTTAAAGTGTTTTTCAGATTTCAGTTTTCAGGTTCTTTTAATCTTGTTCCGTCTTTGTCAGGTCCTGCAGATGTTTAACCTTGTGTCTTGATCATCTGATGAATATGTTCATATTTGGCAATTTTCAGTCTGATTTGGAACCATTGAAGGTATACAAGAATATCCTCCCTGTTGATTCTGGGTCTTTTGCCATTTTAGTCATGCCCCATGTTTGATAGACTTGACAATATTCTTTCCTGCCTTGAGGATAATGTTGGTAGTTGGCAGAGACCAGTTTCAGACTGGTTTTCTTCCTGTCAGAGATAGAACCATCTCTGTCAGAACAAATCCCCTGCTTCCATTAATGGTGGCATCCCTCAAAGTTTAATTGTAGCCTTCTTATTTCCATTATACATGTGTTGCTTTGACTCTTTCAACGACACAGTATTCACAATATTCAAACCCAGTTCACTTAAATCCTGGACCTACAGTGCTTAATAAATTTCTTAGATCACATGTCACAAAAATGAAAAAATATTTTTTTTACAAATCTGTCAAAACTAAAAAACATATTGTTATTCATCAGGCAAATAACAAACTGAAATTTATATGTTTATACTGAAATTTGAGCTGGCACATTGGACTTCTTTGAGAAGTCAGAAATTATTCACGCATAACATTCAAACACTAAAATTATTTTTCCTGTTCTGTAATACAAATAAATAACTGTAATTTGGCATCTTAGTCAACATAATAATAATAATAATAATAATAATAATGTGCTTTATTCTTTTTCTTTTCTTTCTTTTTATTTTTTTTGCAAAACAGCAACCATGGATAACAACAATAATTACATTTTAACATTAAAAATATCATTTAGATTAAAGAGCTTGTGCATTGACCCTTACAGAAACATGAAATAATTTTGGTAATAACCTATATTGTTAATTTAGGGTACACTGGGGGATGGTCTAATAAATTTGTTAAGCACAGTATTTCAATGAAATGAAAACAAAACTGAACTAGATTAGAAGGTCTTTGATCCGCATATGTACAAATATACAGTCATTAAAAAATCTTGGAGTTTCCCAGACTCCCTGACTGTTTTAAAAGCAGCTTTTTATCAACCAAGAAAACAAATTAAAGACAGTTTTATCTAATAAGGACTTAGTTATCCATGCTTTAATCTCCTCTCGGCTGGGCTGCCACAGTTTCCTGAATGAAAGGCTGTTCAATTCAACATTTTCTAGATGCCTGCCTCATAATGCAGCTGCTGGACTTTTAACCTCTTCATGCTTTAGAGACTGCTTTTCTAAGCCAAGGTGTTCTTGGCTGTAGAAACAGCATGTTCCCACCAGTATGATCATCATGTTACACTGATTAAAGAATCCACATGCTACTCTGACTAAAACAGATGTGGTATTTTTATACATCATTTCTATTCCATCAAATTTGGTAGAGATGTATGTTTGTTCTATATGTTTTTCTTTTGTTTTGTTTTTGAGAACTCTTAAACAACGTGTTCAAAGAGTAAGACGAAAAGACATAATTCATTCTTTTTCAAGTCTTCCATGGATTCGCTCCACAAAATAGTTCTGGATAACACAATATTCTGCTCCCAGGTCACTTAGGTCATCCTGTCACCTTGGTCAGTGAGTGTGCACTAACTCAAAAACATGCACAGGAAAGGGTCAGTTTAGCAAGTCCTGGCTTGAACAGGTCATAATGCCCCCTAAACTCTGCAGCACACTGAGGCCTGAGGGAAAGTGAAAGGTACAAGCATTAAAACAAATATATTAATATAAAATTACACACGTAGATAAAACAATATAAAATGATTAAAATTAACGAAAGCTCATGTGGACACAGAAAAAAAAGGCCTTGACAAAAACAGCAGCCCATTGCAAAAGAACAAGAGAGGACTTATGTGCATCCACCCTACCTCCCATCCATTCTGTTGTACTCTGCATTGCCTTCCCCAGGTCAGGACTAGGATTCCCCTCCATATACAAGAAAAATAATTTACGGAAACAAACCTTGACTAGCAGGTGTAAATGTTAAGTACAGTATACCTCAAATGCCAGCATCATTCACAACCCACTACACTGGAATCACTGAGGAATGATAGCTAGGGGCAATGATAACATCAGTCACCTTCAGCTGCCCTCCTTCTCCACCTATTGGCCTTAAGGTGAAATGGCCTTTAAGGTAAGACGTCTCACCAAACTCATCTCAGTACTCCACTCTTTCTTTAAAGCCAGAGGCAACTGGGCTGCTGTTGCTCCAAGGCTCTGGAAAAGTCTAACATACAACATAAAGTAGAAGTGTTCAGCAGAGAGCATTACCAGCACTCTGACCTGATGCGGTGCTCTGATCCAATACTCAGTGAACTGATTACTATTTCTATCTACACCAAGGGAACATGTAGTAGATGACATGTGGACAAAAGAAGAACTGAGCAAGCAGTTGTGACCCCTGTGGAAGCTTGTTGCCATGGATTTGAAGCCCACCAGTGCACCACCAGTTTACACTAGGAGACTGGGGACTACAGCTTCTAAAGCAGCCAATAACACACGGGGTGCAAAACTTGCAAATATACCCCATGTTAAAAAAAAAACACAAAAAAAACAGAGACAGCAACAACTAAAAGATTAAAGTTAAACACTGGAAACCACAAAGGGGAAGTTTTAGCATGCACTTATCCTATTTACTGTGTTTTCACAACTCCAGTTCCCACCTGCCGCCTGTTTGAGACTCTGTGAACGTGTCACATAAACAGAGTCTCCCAGAAGATGCTTGAAGACTCCTTTTTAATACTTGGGTAGTTTCCCAACCTTTTCAGGCTCATGACCTATTTTGTGGCCCCAAATTCTCATTGCCCCAGCAATCAGAGTTTTCAAGCTGGCATGTGAACTGAAAGTATGACCAAAATACAGTAGATCAAGAACAGATTGTACAAATGCATTTCATCTGATTTATTAAGTTTATAATAACACAAATCCGTCAAAGATCAAAATGTCTGCAATAGAATAGATTTAGCCAAGTATATTGACAAGTAGATACCATGCAGGGGCCTGACTCTGAGATGAAAAATATATAAATATATTGGTTGCATATGAGAAACAGAAATCCTAATGTAACATATACATTTGATGGTCCATATGCTACAACAGCATGCGTTAATGGCAGACCAGATGCCAGTTATTGCATTTTATATATAAATAATATTCGACTCAAGTGAAAGACTGTCTGCTTAAAATCTACATTAAAACACCAATAGGACTAAATATCAAACATTATCCCACTTTAATTATTATTCATATTTTATTAGCAACAGTAACTTGGTATGACAAAAGCAGGCGGTGATTTAGAAAAAAATTTCTAATTATTATTTTTTTTTTTGTACCAAAGCTGTTCTGGGATGTTTCAATTTTGGTGGACCAAAAAAGTCTTTCTCTAACACTATAGGACAGTCACCATGCAGTCACATTTCCAAATTTATTAGATGTGTTTTGCTAAAGTGTTTGTGTGTGAAGTTCATTTTCTAAAAAGATAAAAGCATTAACAGTCACATTAAAGCAGTCTTTTTTAAAAGGGTCATAAAGTATGAGTTTAAAAAACAAAAGACTGTCATTGTTACAAGAAAAAGATTCATGTTATATCTGTGATGCTGTCACACAGTTTGAAAAGATTTGGGGATTTTTTCCCCCATTATTAAAATAAAGTTGAGACATATTACATGTGTCTCTGTGGGATTATTAGGACTGAATGTCTGTTTTGTTACACCCAAGTGATTGAGATACACAGGCTTTCTCACAGACAGATTCATACTGATGGTGGAAGCTTTCAGCCAAATAATGAGAAACAGTTGCATGAAAAGATCCCACAAGGAGCTGCATTTTAAATGGTGAAGGAGAGTCTCGACATACTGGAGCATTCCCATCCTCATTTTCACATTGTGTTTTCTGACAAAGCAACAAACACCACAGTAACTGTGTGTTTGTGCATGTGTGAGTGAGTGCGCATCATCCAGCTGGGCAGGGAATGGAGGCGATTTGCCTAGTACTGTACCTGCGCTGTTGGAGCTTAGCCCCAATTGACTTAATTTCTAACACTCGCTGCGATCATTTTTTGCGTGCGACACTAGCAGGAGGTCGAACCACCGGGCAAAGAGGTTTTACATTTCTTCAGTTTTATCCCAATTACCTGCAAATTTGTGTGATTAAAGGTTCCCTGCCGAGTTTTTTTTTGACCCCTAGCAGCACCAATGGGCAACATTTTTCTAATTTTGTTTGAATTAAAGACCTACATGAATATTCCTGCTGTCTGTTGATGTGACAAGAGTGCTGAAGAAGAAGACAAGGTAAAGTAAGCAAATGCAAACAACAGAAGTTTCAACATCGGGGAACAAAATGCATTTGCTCTTTTGTAAGGACTCAGGAATACACTCTGCTTTGATCAGAAACACTGAATGTAAACATGTTTTTGCTGATCATCCCGAAAGATAAGAATAAACTTTATAAATACATGCGGGGGAAATTGTCAAGATGCAGTAATTGGCACCTGTTGTGGTCTTCTGCAGCTGTAGCCCATCTGCTTCAACATTTGATGTGTTATGCATTCAGAGATGTGGTTATTTGAGTCACTGTTGCCTTCCTATCCGCTTGAAACAGTCTGACCATTCTCCTCTGACCTCTGACATCAACAAGGTATTTTCACCCAGAGAACTGTTGCTTGCTTGCTTGCTGGATATTTTCTCTTTTTCTCAGACCATTCTCTGCAAACTCTAAAAATGGTTATGTGGAAGAATCCCAGTAGATCAGCAATTTCTGAAATACTCAGACAAGCCTGCATGGCACCAACAACCATGTTCAATGTTATTTAAATTACCTTTCCTCACCTTTCTTTATGATCCTTGGTTTGACCCTCAGCAGGTCATCACAACCACATCTACATGCCTAAATGCAGTGAACTGTTGCCATGTGTCAGTTAAATGTGACTGGATTCATCAGTTTGTGATTTCCTCTCAACTTCCACAACACCAGAGAGTAGTCAGGAGATTTGAACAGGAAAAGCAATGGTCCGAGTCTAAGTCTGTCCACAAAGTACTATGTGTGAAATCAAGCTGGATGAAATAGTGTGTAAGAAACTCTTTGGGTGGGGTATTCTTTATTGCCACAGGATAAGAAAAAAAAAGAGCATCTTTTCATGTATTTCTGTTTTTAACTCAAGGCATTTTGCTGCACCACCAGATAAAGGAAAGTGTTGATTCATCTCAATCCCTGTCAGTCCACCCCCGTGCGTCCTCTTTTTACTTCTATTTCACCATTGTACCAGGAACACCCCAGGAAATATAACAGTTGTCATGCACATTACTGCAGAGCCTGCTATGGTGTGGGTCCTGAAGTGCTTGACAATTCTCAGGCTCGCTTTTTCTTAACAGTTTTCATTTTATGCTGCTTATACCTTATAAATGGGCTTTATGAAGCAATTATAAATAATTTGCCTTTTTAAACAAACAAAAAAAAAAGACAAAGCTACTTCCAGCATATTAACTAACATACATTTGACTATTTCAGTAATTATATTTAAGTCATAGGTAATACATTAAATTGTTCACATTACTTCAACACTGATGCATATTTGAAATGATTTGAACTTTGGACAATGTCGGCAGCATCAGGTTAGGACACAATTCAAATTCCTCCTTTTACACATGCAGCACAGATCTGGAAACACTGTGTTTTTTATATATGGGATTGTCTCTTGGCTAAGTTGAGAGTGTCTCCTGGGTAGGGCATACACCCTGACAATGGAGTCTCCTGGGCACAGATGGTGGAGCGCACAGACAAAGGAGATAAGAAGGTGAAAACGCATACAGTTCTTTTTTGTTTGTTTGTTTGTTTGGATTTTTTTGGAAAATAAAATCCTTACAATTAAATATCTTGGGTGAATTGTTTCCATGGGAAGAGATTTAATAAGGTCCAGCATTTGCATGCACTGAGGCATTTACTGTAGATGGTGTGACAGGCAAAATATTGATGAAAATGTTCTGCATTCATCTTTGTCAACAGCTATCTTATCCCTTTGGTGCATTTTTGATCTGCTCCCTGAGAACAGATTTCTATCATCTGTTCTACACAGTATTTGATTTTATTGGCTTTTTCTGGCTTCTTAAAAGGTTTTGTTAAAAACACAATCACCACCAAAGACCAGTTCAGCTTGGTTGCTGCCACTTATACTTATACATGCTTATACACTGACATACTGATAGAGGGCATTTGCTGGAAGGACACAGCCAGAAAGTAATCTGGTTAAATGCTTCACATTGTGATATTTTTCTTCTGATCAGTTTATGAAAGGTTTTAGTATCGATCAGTTTGGGCCTGTTCTAATTAGGGTGTTTACACTGTATGGAGCATTTTTATTCTGTGTGGGCTGTTTAGCTGATTACACTGGGAATGTAAACATTTGTTCTCACTCCTCTGTGGCAAAACAATAAACAATTGATTATGTAAGTAACAGAAAGTAAATGCACGTTCTAAAAAACATTCAGTGCCAGACAATTCAGTCTGTCTGACCTTGACTTGTAATAGAGAGATTCTCCAATAGACAGCAAGCTAGAGAGAGACAGAGAGAAGAGGCGAGAGAGAGATTATTTAGGAAAAAAATTATTGCCTCTGTGGTTTATCCCTTTTTATAATTGCATATTGTAGTGAAATATAGAAATGCAGCAAAATGAGAGGGAACCTTTGCGTCTGGCACAGAGATACAATAAAGTTATATGTCTGTAAATATGGACAGGGAACAGTCAAATGTTCTTGCCGAGTCTGGACTGTTTGTTTATTGGAATATGTTTTTGTAGTTGGTTACAATTGGTATTTAACTACAAAAATGATGAGTCCCATGAACTCTTTGGTGTGCATTGAGACTAAATGGGCCACGTGCACCACCGCCATTAGTGAGGAAGCTGCCACCCTAAGATTGGTACAGCAATGGCAACTTGTTGCCACATGTTGGACACCAGACGTAAAGGAAAAAAACAGAAAACAGAGTTTTCTCAAGCTTGGTTAGATTGTGGGACTCTGACAGGTAGCTGACAGATAACAGTGAACCAAGTGAAGTGGGACTTTGGCAGCTGCAGAAGCAAAAACTTGAGTTGAGAGAAAGAGTTGGGGGAGATTATGAACTAAGACTTCCAGGTGGTCTTGAAACCCATCAAATGACTGAGGAGGGGGAAGCATCGCTCTGCCCACAGTCTATACATTGAGAAAAGAGAGTCACAGACCTCAACTGCAGAAAAAGTTGAACAACAGAAGGAATACTTTGAGGATCTCCTGAAATCCAGTGATGGGATTTGTGTAGATGAAATAATGTCTGGGTATTAAAAGGCGTGACTCAGAGCACTTTAGAAAAGCTCCAGAGTTCTTTTATTTGTCGTCTTGTGTTCCACTGGATGCTTTATTACAGTTCTTTTTTTGGCATTAATATATTCTCAAATTTAAGAAACTTCTTTTTTCTCTCATCCAAAATATATCAACATCACTTGCAATCTTCTTGTGACATTTCTTCTTCCACTTTCATCAGTGTATTGTTCTCATTATCTCCTCCTAGATTTATCTGGCTCGCTTCCTCTCGGCATTACATTTCCAATTTTTTTTTTCAACTTCAAAATATGTCCTCCGTTCCTCCCCTATTCCTCTCACACTCCTCTTTTACACTTCAAAGTCTCCTGCACTCTTAACTATTCTCATTTTGTAAATCAAGTGCTCTAAACGGTTTCCTTCGTTGTCATAGCTGCAGATTTGCTAGAAACAATGACGCCTCGACAGAGACCTGTGTCACTTCACGTGAATGGACAGGCTAATCAAAGAGACATTTTCTTTGACTTGCACTGAACACGTTCATATGCTTAAAATGCAAAATCATTTTGATGCAAATTAAAGCAGGACAAGTCTTTGGTTAGGGGTGATACTAATTCTGTTGACACCAATCTCAGAAGAACTGCTGGTGTGAAAACTGCTGCAAGAAAAAGATTTAATGGTGTGTAATTTCAATTTCAATTACACACCATTTAGAAGCACAATGTATCATCTTTAAACACAGGAGTGGACCCATGGTTGAAATATTTTAACAAAACCTGGTAGTTTCTATGGTATTGTCAGGATATCAGATTCTACTGAACATCAAAATATTGATGAAAATACAATGAGAACAAAACCGTGGGCCTTTCTTAGTTTCTTGTTAACAGTTTTATTTTAATGCAAATTATTTTCCTTGTTGTTGCACTTCTATAGATGTTTGCTGTTCCCACTCCTTTTCTGTTCTTTGTCTCTAAGACTCCCTTCTAATTTATTCAACTTTCATCGTGAGCTGAATCATCCACATAATTCAAGTGCTCATTAGAAGCAGATAAAATTTCACACAAAACAGAATTTCGCGAATCACATAAAATTTAGTAAAGCCTGTGCATCACTAAGCAAAACAGGCACATCGTATCTCAGAAGGTAAAGTTTGCTGCAAGATGGTGCGCATATTTGATAAATATTGAGTCCAGGCATGACAATGTGACGTAAGTATTATCTGGAAAACAAGCACAGTTTTGTAGCTCAGGCAGCCCTATTCTGATCACTTCCACTGTTCAATGTGATTCCACCACAAATCTCCAACTTGCCAAAAGAGTAAAAAAATTTTGTGGAGGATCATTGTTGGTGATCACAGCTGGGTCTCTGGCTGTAAGTGAGGAGTCCCGAGCAGTTTCAAGTGGAAGAGACCATATTTTGCAAGCCTGAAACCAACGCATGGGGTCGGGCACTGTGAAATGGACCCCCAGGGTGAGACTGTCAACATGAAGCTCTGCTGTAACATCCTGAGGTGTCTGAAAGAGAACATTCACAGGATACAAACAGAACTGTGGTGCATGCAAGCTCAGAGCATAGAAAATGTAGCCAAACAGTACTCCCTCCCTACCTCTACCATTCACAAGAGAGCCCTCCCTGCAACTTTCCCACTTCTTGAAAATGAAAGTCAAGTTGAAAGATTGCTGTTTTGACACATTGGAGGAAATATTGCTAGATACACAACTAACTTAACAACAACAGCCTCTCTGAAATCGGTCCAGCAGTGCACAATAAGATGGCCTTTAATGTGAGATATGCCAAATTAAAATCAGGTAAGGCTTTGTTTTTTAACTTTTTTTAAGGACTTGTTCTCACAACTTTTTGATAAATACCATTTCATCTGCCCATCTATATATCATCTTGATCACATATCCAACCAGATTCACACTGGGATGGAGCCTGTTCACATCTGACATTAGGCGAGGAGAAGGATAAGCCATGGAGGGGTCTCCAATCAATTACAGGGCTAACACAGAGAAGTGCACACCCATTTACACCAGCAATCACACCTACACTCTATTTTGCATCACAAATTATCACTACTACTACAGCATGCATGGACAGAGTAAGGCAGGTAGAGGTACTCTAGAAAACCCAGGCAGCCATATAAAGCAGATTCACACTACACAGAGAGAGGTCAATGCTCAAAGGCAGATTTGACCAAGAACCTTCTTATGAGGTATGTATGTAACCATATTTGTGTCTGTTTTCTTAGGGATTTGCCAACGCAGAGTGAAGGATTATGGGTATGCAAGCTGGGCTTGCACACAGTCTTTTTAAAACCAAAATAACGCAGCTCAACGTGGATGACGTTGTGAGTTCCAGTGGGCTGGAATGGCAGAGTTCACCATGTTGACAAAGAAGTCTAAAAAACATCAAAGAACAAAAGTCCAGATAGTAGCAACTATGGACAGTTTTCATTGTTTTTAACATTTGGTTTCACTTCAGCTCTTTGTAATTAAAAATTTGGTCTTCTTTGTGGCTGGCCAAGTAGCCCAAGGACTGGCAGCCATGTTTGAACTATTATTGTCAGGCCGCAGGGTTAACCGCTGCACCACTGCCCACTGTAATGCGCACAGTGCTGCACATATAATGCATATTATTTTTATTTAACACATGAGTAATGAAAGAGTAATCTGGCTGAATCTCAGGCCTGTGATTGACTATTTCAACAGTATGAATTGGTCTGTGTTCATAGTTTCTGGGTGGAAGAAAAACACAAAAATGCAGAAATTTGCAATAAAAATGTCACAAATAGTGGATCATATTGCTTCTCAGGTGTTCTGGATTTAGGATATATGCATTACCTTACCCTTTCAAATGGAAAAGCAAAAATAAAATTATATGACTTTGCCATATGTAAAGTGAAACAGTAATTCAGTAACCAGACCATTAGGATTCCTGCACTCATTGCCTTTGCCATCATTTTGAGACAGCAGTGATTCCATCTAACTTTTGAATGTTGATTTCCAGCGATAGCTCTGGGAAGGAATACTTTAATGGCCATTAAACTAAGTAATAGGAATAGAAAGAAGATATCTGTCACGACCCCGCCTCCTGGCCAGCCTACTGCTCCTTCTCTCCGCTGTGTGTGTGTGTGTGTGTGTGTGTGTGTGTGTGTGTGTTTAGGCTTCATGGCCATGCCTCCGGAGGTGGTTCCATGGTGTAGATTCCACCCACGCAGTTACACACCTGCTGCGCATCATTCCTCGTCACTCACCTGTGGGCTGTTGGGCTGATTGAGATGCCGGCTTTAAAAGACAGAAGCTTTCTTCGAGCCGATGCCAGATTGTCTTATCGCCAGTGGTAGTCATAGCGTGGCTCCTGCTAAACTAAACCATCACTAAGACGCAGCCTGTATGTTATTTCCACCTTGACTGATCTGTTTCTCCTTGTTGCCAGCAGAAGTCCCAGAGCCACGGAATCAGATGCATGGACACAGAGGAGTGGGAAAGCAGAGAGAGGAGGAGTGTGAGAAGATTCAGCCTCAGCCTCCTTTGCTGTGTGACAATAGACTACTTGGTGGTGTTCTCAATAAATACAACTGAACCTTTCCACCATGCTCTGCGCTTGTGTCCAGGTTTTTGGAGGGGCATAACAATGTCTCCAGTAATAATATTTATCTCATTTGAAAAAAAAAAGTTTGTTTTTTTCTTTTCTTTATTTGTTATTTAAGTATTGCATTCCTGTTTCTTGTAGCTATTGTTTCCAAATGGCCTACTGTATTATGGTATGCTCCACCCCACCCAGCAGAGTGCAGCTCACACCACACATAGATCTTTACAGTCCAGGTTCAGGGTTTGACTGCATTGTAGTGCAGCATGACACACTTCCTAAGCCCATTGCTTCAATAATCAACAAGACTTGGTGAACTGAAAACACTGTAAACTGTTAGTAAAGTAAAATAAATGTGTTGTGTTTTAGTTTCACATTCATCTGGCCCATTTGAACAGTTTTTAGCATACACGCTCTCACAGCTTTCCCTTAGATCGATAAGCTCTTTCTCCATGAGATGGTTTGATTGACAAGCAATCTGCTACTGCACTATCTGCTGTTGCCATGGCGACACCAGCATAGTCCATCAAATCTGTGGTTTTGGTTGTTTCCTTATTTCTCAAGGCCAGCAAGTCCTGTTTCAACCTGGTAAAGCATTTCATTTGTAAATGCAGCAAATATTCATGGGTACATGCACAAAAGTGATAACACAAAAACAGCTGCAACTGCAAAGCAACTGGTCAAAAGCACCACCAAATATCCTTCAGCTACAAACACCACATAGTGCTACACACACAATACAGGTGACTGCTACTCATAAACAAAGCTAAAGATTGTTCTAGCCAGAAAATCTATGAAACTGATGTTGCTCAAAGGCTTAAAATAACTCATGGTTATGTTTCACTGACTAGTGACCTTTCACTGTAAAACCTTTTAAAGAAGGGGTCTAGATGAATGAGAGCTGAGAGTGTGACCGTGGCATGTGGCACTGCTTGCCTCTCTCCTCCTACACACATTTTTCCATTGGTTTCTTTTGAACATAATCACAACCTATAAATCTATGGTTTCAGTTTTCTAACAGCCCACATTTGAACAATTATTGCAGGTCAGAACAAAACTATATCCACAACAGTGGCATAATGTCATCTTATAAAAATTATGTGTGTCAGAAAATGTATATTCAGTTCCAGCCTACAAAGAACAGCATTATAACTGATCTATTACAAAATAAGCATTTAGCATGAACAAATTATGTTTAATTAGAAATTATTTTTTAAAATCTCAGAATATATAAAACTATAATTTTCATACAGTACTGTGCAAAACCCCTGAGCAACCCCTCATTTCTTTAAATTTTGCATCCAAGGAGCCAGACTTTCTTGAAATTTTTTTTAAAGTGGTCTTGAAGGTCTTTTAAAGTTTTTCTTTGGCCATTTTAACTTTTCTAGCCCAGTCCCTGGCCCTTCAGTTGCTCCATCTACTGTTCATCAAAGCTTCATCAGGAATGGTCTCAGCAGAAGGGAAACTGTGAGAAAAGGCTGAGGTATGCCAGATTACAAAATCAGTGGCAACAAGTCTTAAAGAGTGATAAATCCAAATGTGAAATTTTTGGTTTGGTACATCAATATGTGAATATGAGGTCAGGACAAAGTGATGGCAGTAGACACAGTAAGAACCTACAGCCATAGTAGAACACAGTGGAGGCCCTGTCTTGGTTTGGGGCCGTATTTCAGCAAGTAATGTTGGGGATCATGTCAGAACTGATGGAATTATGAATGCAAAGGAGTACTGTCAGATTTTGATCCACCATGCAACACCATCTGGAAAGTGTCTGATTGACAGCAGCTTCATTTTTCAGCATGACATTGATCCCAAACATACTGCCGCAGTAAAAACATACCTGCATAGAAAAACACACAATGAAACACTATCAGTCATAGACTGGATTCTGCAGAGCCTGGACCTCAACATTACTGCTGCAGTGTGGGATCATCTTGACAGAGAATGGAACAAAAAAAGCAGCCAACATTAAAGAACAGCTTTGAATGTCCTTCAAGAAGCCTGAAGAAATATTCCTGAAGACTATTTAAAGAAATTGCACAAATGCTAAGAGAGTTCAGGATGTGTTGAAGAACAAAGGTGGTCCACCTTGCTCAAGCTCATTAGAATTATACCAACTGTGTCTTTGCCTTATTATTGTATTTCCATGTATGATTGCATGTTTTAATAAATTGCTGCATGGGTTTCCCATTGTTCTAATAAAATACAACGAAATGAGGGATAGCTCATGAATTTTGCACAGTACTGTTTTTGAAAAGTCAGTCGTGCAGTGAACCTTTATTTCCACTTTGGCCCTGCATCCTCTTCTTCTTCTTTTTCTTCTGCTTATTATTATTATTATTATTATAATTATTATTATTATTATTATAATATTTTTGTTGTCTTTTTGTTTTATCAAAACAGACAAACATCAAATAACATTCTTGTTGAAAACAAATTCAGCAAAAACAGCTTTTATTTCTTTCCTTCTGACAATAAACATCCCACCCTTTCACTGTCAAAAAAATTGCACAGTGCAAAATATTTCAGTTGTGAAAACAGTCAAAAAACTTTTTATGTCTCTAAAACAACATAAATGAAAAATACAAAGGATTTTGTGTGAAAATAAATATGCAAATTATTCTGATTATTTTTTTGTGTGTCTGCCAAAAAGAAAAGGGAAAAAAATTCCTGAATAATTCTGTATTTACTGGTATGCAGTGCACAAATGTGCGTAGGAGGGGCTGTGTTCGCTGTTAGTTGCTGTGACAAAGAAAAAAAACAGTTAATAGGTTCTAAATTCTCCTTTTTATGCATTTCTTATTCACATACTGGTTAAAAACATACTACAGCAGATGGGCGCAATCTGTGCTGCATTCATTCTCTGAATTCATACTGATGCAAAGCCCAAATAATACCTTAGATTCTCTGTGTATGTTCTTCAAAAACACATAAACCAAATACTGAATGTCTGGAAATATTCTGACTCCAAGCAGATCATACTCGACCAAATCTATGAGTGCTTGTGCAGTAACGCTAGAGTCATACTCTAAAGTTCTTTGGTTATTCAGCAGTTTGCTGTCAACAGCTTTAGTGCACACCAGCCATTCAAATCAGTTACTTTGAAATACAGTTTTGCAGAGGCGGCCTTGAAGCTGACAACAGCAATGAAAAGTTACTGAACTGGAATATGTAAGTCTGTGACTAATATGAAAATATCTACAAAGGCGAAGATGCAGTTTATTGTGTGGCACACTGAGATGATCTGTGTACAATCACACAATCTGACCAATGATCTTGAGTTCACGTTGCCACTCTTTGAAGCTTTTTAGGTACAGTCTAGATCATCAGTGCAAATTAGCCTTTATTTGTTCCTTCTCTCTGATCTCGGTGCCTCGTCCCTTCCCCTCTGTGTCAGCCCTCAGAGACCTGCTCTTTTCATCACTACGACCGTTTGATCTGCGCCGCTGAGATCTGGTCTTTACCATACAGAAGAGAGTGAAAAAGGGAGGAAGAGAAAGGACATTGTTTTTAATTTTTTACAATGCTGCACATTTTTCCGCAGATACTTGTGTTATCATGGGTGCAATTATCACACCTCTCAATTTACTTGTTGTACTGCTTTATTCATATCAGCTCTTTGAATTACGGTGAAAAAAAAAAAAAGCTGCAGGCTCAATGAAACATAATACTTTGTCATTCCTCCTGTTCCTGTTGGTGCTGCAGGCAAGAGCAGGCCTCCATAGTAAACCCAGAACTGTTCTACTACACTGTCTTGTCTGGTGCTTATCAGTGTACCAGTGACAGACCCTGTGCTTGTCATTGTCATCCTTTCATATTTAATCTGCTCCCTTGGCACCATCAAAGACAGACAGGAGTATGAATGGCATATAGGCCCACTGGTTTAATTAATGTTGGTTTCCATTAACTCTTTAGCTGGTTCTTTTATTGATGCTGTCAGTTTTTTTTTAAAAAAAAACTTGATTCTTAGAAAGGTCAGCTTTTCAGGAATTAAGAAATTTTCTTGGGTCATTGTGCTTACAGGATTACCTTCTGAATTGGAGAAACTGAAGGGATTAAAAAGAGTTCTGTATGGGCTCAAAAATGATAAAGGAGTGTTAAAGGCCTTAAAAATATCATGTAAAATTATAAATGAACCGGAAGAGAATTGCTACTCAAAACACCAGCTCACTTGGATTGTATTAAAGTCAAGGTTCCCCAATCTTGATTATTTGGGGAGTTATTTTTTTAAGCCTCTGTCATAATGAATGAGGACGCCTGTTCGATTCCAGGAGCAGACACAAACCCAGTTTCAGAGGTCACAAGTTAGTTTGTGGCTTAAGTGCTGGTCCCAAGACTGGATAAATGGGAAGTGGAAAAATGTGTGCCAAATCAAATATGCAGGTCCATCCACTTTGGCGACCACTTAAGAAAATACGGGAGCAGCTGAATGTATCTGCCTATGTAAATGAATAAGGAGAGAGCCATAGCTATCATTTTAGTGGTCACTGGGACAAAAAAAAAAAACACCTACCTATAGAATCAGTGTAAAAAAACTGGAAAAAAATGCTTCATAAAAAGTTTTGTATTTAAGCTACAAAATATCATTTTAAAAGCCTTTTCCCTGCAAGCTAGACTTCTACTAAGTATGCACAAAGATAGGGCTTCATTAACAGCTCAAGCTAGAGTGCTGACATAATCATCTCTAGCCTTTCCCACCAGAGGAGGGGACTTGAACAAAGGCCATGCTAATTCATGCTTTGGGCACAGTAATCAAAGAAAAAAAAAACTATAAATGCCCTTACCAGGCTCTCTTGCACATAACAGATTGTCTACAAGTTAAGAGCCAGACATTTCCTTTAAGAGCTGGAGGACCTCATCTGAGCTAAAAGTAGTTAATATAAACATGACATTTATTTGGAGTGAAAAACTCTAAATGAAGAGAAATTTTGAACCCTGTTTCCTACGTCTGTAAAGTTAGCCCCAGATAAATTTTAATATTAATCCAAAAAAGATTAATGCACTTTTAAAAAAATACATCAAAACAAAGTCACCACATAAAATTTCAGGAGGGGAAAAAAGTGATAATGAGTTGATGGCTCACTTGGTCCATTAAAAAGGAGCCTTTCCATTTTCTGCCTGCGGTGTAAAATTCACTCAAAAGACAAGAATGTTCAAAAAGCTCATAATAACTGACATCTTGGGTTTTTTTAAAAGGTGCTGAAAATGCAGGGCAGCACTCTCTGTACTGCTGCACTGTTTTTTGGTTTGTTTTTTTTTCAAACATACACTTGTTTCTTTGTAGCTCAGCAGAATGATAGCAGGTAAAACAGGTAATCAGCTCTTACAGCTGTCAGACACTGGGTTGTGGGAGTCTAACGGGCGATGAATATGCATGGCTGGGACATTGTTAAGCCTCATTTTATGCTCATACCTGAACCTATTGCATTGTCTTTTATTGCGTGTGAACAGCTGCCAGGTAAGTTACAAGCCTGAGTGGATTCACATAAATAAATAACCCAATATGACATTAACCAGCTTATCTGCCAGACTGTCAGGAACCTGTCATCAGCTGAAATGAATTCAACTTCAGTCTGGCAACAATGAATGCCTTGATCCCATGTAATGATTTTTTCCTGTAACACCAGCTTTAATTTATCTGTGTAATGCAGATGAGCCTGCATTCAAGAGAAGAAAAGCGTCTCTGCCTAATTTGAAGCTGGAGCCGCAAACACATTGACAGAACATGACACAGTCACGGGGTGGCTGTGGTTCAGGAGGCAGAGCAGGTCATCTAATTCGATCCCTGGCTGCTCCGGTCTGATTGCCAAAGTATCCTTGGGCAACATATTGAATCCTGAGCTGCTCCTGATGCATTCATCGGAGTGTGAATGTGTGTAAATGTTTGAAACACTTAGACGTAGAAAAAGTGCTTGTATGAATATGTGCATGAATGGGTGAACGAGACTTGTTGTATAAAGTGCTTTGAGAGCTCAGATAGAGCAGAAAAGTGCAATATAAGAACCAGTCAATTTACCATTTGTCATGAAGTGAAGCGTAAAGGACTCTGGGGTCAGACCTGTGTTTGGGATGGGGTCAGCGCGTTTCTCTCAGTGTTTTGTTTTGTTTTCTGTCTGTGCTTGTTGTGGCCTCCTGGTGGTCAGGTGAGGCAAAGTCTCAAGGAGGCAGACAGTGAAATGCAATTTTAAAAATCACTGCAGATGCCTCATCTAAGTCTGAAGGGTTGTAACACTATTCAAGTAGACTATATGTCAAAAAAAAAGAAAAAAGCTATACAGAGAGCACATTTAGCTTTAATGTCCACGAGGCTTAATTGAGCTTACAAACAGTGCTCCATCAATTAAGAAGACAGAAAGCCAAGAGTACTGTAGTCAAGGCAACCTTAAAGTCCATAGATGGATTTATCGCAAGTTATCTTCTAGATTTGACAGTCTTTAGAAATTTAGCGTCAAAGTGTCACAACCTATGGCAGTGGAGACATTTATTCCACCTCTTAGGTTCACAAATAACAGTAACAGAGCATGACATGCAGAAAAAATGGCTTTCTCTCCCCAGCAGCTTTCATTTGTGGACACCTACAAGGCACAGCCCTTTTTCAGCAAATGAAGGGATAAATGGAAACTCATAAAGCTTGTAGACTTACGGGGCAGATGAGTAAACTGCCCTGCCTCGGTGCCTGTTGCCTAGCTACTGCCTATCCATCCTGTATAATTTTTTTATTTTTTTTTAGTTTGTTTTTTTTTTTCTCATTTTTCCTTGCCATGGCTTGACTAAGGCTGATTCCGCTGCAAGCAAGTGTGCAAGTGCACATCAGGCACCGAAGAGCACCTTGTGTTTTTTGTCCCTCCTAATCCTTTGGTTCCCCTCTTAATTCTCCCATTTACTATAGATGCATTTGAAAGTTTTTAGATCATGGCCCTAAGGACAAGATAACATCGAGCATGAGGAACAGGTTAAGTTTTAAAAGAATGCGGATGCACACTACATAAGGTTAAATATTGAACTGTATGTGTCGAGACAGTTTTGATTTTTCACACTGTAAAACAAGGCGAGCATACTGCAGTCTGGTACAACAGATTTCATAACCATTAAAATGGCACCTCACCACTAGACGAGTGTTACTTTCACATATTTCTTGAATGCAAAGCAGTGTCCCCCCCATACAGCTGTCAGTTTTATTATTATTCTATAATCTGGTCTGTCAAACTGCTCCTCTGTTCTCTCTTCTTTATTCCTGTCAGAGTCGTCTCTCTGTTAGTTTTACTTATCCCTCTGCGGCATTCAGTTGATTTGTCCTTCAAACTGTGAGCACTGCAAAGAGCAGAGGAGAAGAATGACAAGAGCAGAGCCACAAAGAGCAGTGTGCAGCAGCACTGTTATTCGTGTTTACTATGTAAAGACCGAGGGCGAAACTCGTCCGGTGCCACAATTGTATATGGATTGTAAAATAAAAGTCTCTTTAAACATTCAGCATGCAGTGCAATAAATATATTTAGCAAGTCCAATAATGTTTGAGTGTTTTTCAGAAGGAATACAGGGACAGTGTGTGCTCACAGCGGAGGCTCGGCGGCTGAAAATTGGCTTTTGAGTTCAAGGGACACAAGGCTGGAATTTCACAGTAGGTTTATGCCATAATTTTGCTTCTTTCTTCACAGCATTGCAGTCCTTACTGAGTGCATTATTATTATTACCAGATGTGATGAGCGATGGTTTTTCACTTGTATGGTTCTGTTTTCAAGGACAATTTTTAAACTTTTGATTAATTCTCTTACAACATATGGAGCCTTTCATGCACTGAAGAGATAAGACTTGAAGTACTTAATGCGACTTAAAGGTTAACTGCCAATTTAAAATGCTTGCCATTTTACTTGTTTTAATCAGGCTAATGTTTAGGTTAATCAGGATGCAGCATGGCTGAAAGCTCTTCATATTTCTCTTGCATTGCATAGAGAAATAAACTAATTTGCAGAGGGCATCATGAGTTTCCTTGGCTCAACTCCATTTATTTTATTTTTTTATTTATCACAGAGCTGTCATTTGATTTTGTATTCATACACCTGGCTTTAAATAAGAAACGAAATCAGTCTCATGCAGAGAAACATAGCCTCAGCTGATGAGCGAAAGAACAGTGAAGTGATCCATTTGTTCTAAGAAAAAATAAAAATAAAAATAGCCATAAAAAGAAGTTGGGAGTATATTATTGAACTAGCAAATATTTGAAGCTGACATTTACTTAATGAAGAGAGATAGGAATCTGGGAGAGACGAGGAGTGCAGAATCAGGACCCACTCTGGTTTCCTCAAATGCACAGTTAACCTTTGCTGTTTGAAAAGAGGTTTTTTTGAATATGTTGATGAAATTAGCCCTCCTGAATGCGTTTGACCGGTGTTTGTGCAGCAGTTTGAGTCAGACTCAGCTCTGGGCAGATGGTGGTCGGAGTGGTGCATGAGGTTTGCTTGATATTCATCAGCAGAGCTGACCTCTGCCATGATGTATTCAAGCATCCGACAAACCACTCAGTGTTCATCCCTGCATAATTAATGAATGCAGAAATTCAAAAACAAGAAGAAAGTTTTTTTTGTTGCTGTTGTTTTTTGTTTTTTGTCCAAGGTCCTCACCTCTGTCGTGGTTGATTGGAGAAAGACTAGAATGTTCTGATAAAACGCGGTATCATATTTATGTGGTTTTGGAAAAATGAGAACGCTGGTGGTGACAATTGTTTGAACAATATGGGACTGGGTCAGTGAGAAAAGTTCAGAAGGTATTATTTAAAGAAAACATATGGACCCACACTCAACTATCAGATTCTTTGTTAAGTGAAAACCTTAAAAAATAGAGTATGGCATAGATATGTAATATTATAATAGCATAGTAATAACAGAGCATTATTTAAGATTGAAGTATTTGTAAAATGGCAGTTAAATTAATTATTAGATTAGTCAAACAGGGAGCAGCATGGTCTTGGGTTCCAATCCACTGGCTGCCTGGGGCCCCCCTACGTGGAGCATGTATGCTGTCCTGGCGTCTACGTGGATTCTCTCCAGGCACTTCGGCTTCTCCCCGCAGTCCAAGGACATGCTTGTTAGGTTAACTGGCAATTCTAAATTAGCTGTAGCTGTGAATGTCTTTCTGTGTTAGCCCTGAGACAGACTGGCAAGCTTTCTCAGTTGGGGCAAAATGTGACCCAGATATGGATAAGTGGAAGAAAATGTATTGAAATAAAAAATAAAAAATAAATATTATACATATTAAAACTAAATGTAATTTTTTATATTAGAGTTGAGTGACTTTTTCAGCCATTTCCATTGTGTTCATTTTTCAGAGAAAGAATGATTAGAGCTGTAACAAATGTACCGTACTTCATTTTCTTCATTTTCTTCTGTACATGCTGTAATTGTGGTTCCCATGAGTATGTGACTGCATATTATTTTCATCACTTGCTAACAATATACAGCACAAAGATCCATGCATACAAAAAAAAAATGCTGCAAATGAGTAGGCAATTAAGTTTTATGCAAAACACTGCACTTTGTTTATTCCAGCTTTATGTGGTCAAAAGGGTCACGACATTTTGCTCCCTTAGCGTACACATGCAAACCCAAGGCAAGTTTATTACACGTCAGAATAAACTGCCTGAAATGTGCCATCTCATTTGCAGCATGCTCTGTTGTTCTCAGGCACACGGACACTGGTGAACACACCTGGTACACAGCATGTATATGGACGTGATACCTGTGAGAATGTGTCACCTTGCACTGTTCCCACTGCATCCGTGGATGGATCAGTGGTCTTTGGTGTGTGCATGTGTGTGTGTGTTTGTGTGTGTGCGTGTGTGTGTGTGTGTGTGTGTGTGTGTGTGTGTGTGTGTGTGTGTGTGTGTGTGTGGTGGAGGGTAGACACGTGTATCTAAATTTGTGTTTACTCACTTCTGTTGTTACAATGTGTTCTTTACCATCTGGTAAGAGGTTAGGGTAATAGTCTGTTTGTGAACATTTATAATTTGTATTTTGTGTGTGTGTGTGTGTGTGTGTGTGTGTGCATGTGAAGGGAGAGGGAGGGGAATCTAGAACAGGTGCTTTAAGAGTACCCATTTGACTCAGGGTCTTTTCACTAATTAAGTTAAGTTTCTTTATGTGCATATGCATGTGTGTGCTTGCGCGTGTGTGTGAGTGTGTGTATGTGTGAGTGTGTGGGGAAAGCTTTGCTTTTTTTCTCTCCCTCATCCTTTGATTTTTTTTTTTAAACTTGTCTAAAACCACATTCACTCTGCCCAGTTTTGATCAAAGCTCTTTGAAGGTGACATTTACCTTTATTTTAAAACATGTAAATCCATTCATTTACGGTCTTTACAGTATTTCCAATATGCCGAGAGCCGGGCTGTATTTATAACAGTGGATTCTTTTATGTGCTTATCAAATGTCAGTTGCCATTTACAGTCACAGTGTACCATATCTGTATCAAAGACAAACACCTTACCAACACCATGTCTGATCAGTAAGTTAAATCTAGAAACCAAAGGTATTTTTTTAAGCATATAGACTTTTACTGTCTCAACTTATGCTGGTGTGACCGCATTTACTGTCTACCCACACAAATACTGAGCAGGTTAGGCACAGCCCACAAGTCAAGCATGAAATCACTTCTGTTCCAACATTATCATTCATTATTCTTGAAGATTATTTCTTATTCAGCAGTTACTAAGACTTACTGGTCTGCTTTTTATCAGGGCAGTCTTAAACTGTTGGAGACTTGTTTTTTCACACCAGCATACAGATTGCTTTAAAACAGAGGTGGTTGAGTCTCTGTGTGTGAAAATAGTCCCGCTTTCACCAGCTGGGAAGATGGTCTTCTGCCTGAGTGGGAGTTGTTGGCTGAAATGAAAGACTAGAAAAAGTATTTTGAGAATGATATTGGTGCTGGTGAGATTTTTTTTTTTTTTTCTGTTGTCACACACCATTACATTCCATTGTCTTTGTAATAGTGCGGTCTTGGTTTCTGTTTATTTCAAATCTGAACTTGTGGAATGAGATTTGTCAAAGTCCATTTTCATTTGCATAGCTATTTGTCAAAAAGACTTTCATTATCAGTGCTCAGTCTTGTTGTGGTTTGCTTCATCAATCCTTGCAAGATTGCACAGTGAAGGGAGAGTGGCAAAAGTAACTTCATGCCATCAACATTTGGGCTTTGATTTGGATTTTAATGCCTCCGAGATCATTTCTTTTAATGTTTGTTTAATACTTTTGCTTGAAAAAGAAGTGAAGTCACCAAACAAAAAGTGAAAATATATACATATATTTTAGCCTTACCCTTACACAGTGAAGAAATAAACTCAGGAAAGTGAACTTAGGTTTAAACTGCATGTCAAGAATAGACATTGTCCGATGTGCTCAGTGCATCCAGTCCAAATTTACACTGTGCTTAGGCAAGCTGAATCGTGCCTGCCACCCACAAGCTATTTTCCACCTGCTGCCCACCTATATCAACAATAGTGAAGCACAGCTGAGGATAAACACAAATACAGACACAACAAAGTGCACATGGTGGCCATACTCTTCAGATTAACTTCTGTCTATCCTGTTGAGACTTATTGTCTTTACCTGGAGCACTCAGCATCCAACACAATATGGACACCATTCTGACACAATGGCAACCTTTTCTTCCACTAATGCTAAGATAATGATACATGAGAGTTTTTGTTTCTGAGAGATCAGCAGTAGATAGAGTGGAAGCTCCATGACAACCTGGGTCAGACCTAAAAAAAATATATATATCAATTTACAGGTGAAAAGTGCTGCAACTCAGTACTAGATTCCATTTCCCAATTCTCCCCGTGAATCTTTATTATCTGTTATCACACTGTTTTTTTTTGTTGTTGATATTTTAATGAGCATTTTTATGTGTTCACTTTACTTTCCCGTTGCTACTCCTCAATCCTGTAATCAGGGAGACACATGGGGAGAGAGCAAGTTAGGAAGAGGAGAGGAGAGGATCGGGTTTCTCAGCCGCTCTGTACCCTAATCCTGGATTTGAAAGCAGGATGAGAAGAACACAGGTAAGTACAAACACAAGCAATTACAGCACTGACATGGAATTGGTAGGTGGGGGTGAGGAGCTCGATGGGAAATGGGGGATCTCATAGGTTGAGAGGGGGCGGTTAGTTGTAGGTAGGTTGGATATAAATACCTGCAGTAGACAAGGACAGAAAAATGCAGAGGGTATGACAGACGCTGGCTTGCCTGCAACTATAATAGTGAAAAAAGACAAGGAGAGGCCTTAATGAGGGAAATCTGTGTAGCTGAGAAACACATTGCAGAAAGTGTACCAGTTATTTAACTGGAGTTTGAAGCTCCTGAATATTCATCTTCTTGGCTGAGGGTAGAGTTGTGACTAAAACTGTGAAGTGTTCTGGATGAAGTGCTGACATCCACTTCTCTGAGAAAAAAGGAAACCTATCACAGTTTTCTACCTGAATATTCCCAAGGGACTCTGGGGAGAAGTATGCTTGAATGAGCCCAAGAGAAAAAGGAAAAGACAAGAAGACGATACATGAGGTGAAAGAAGACTAGACGCTGCCAGAAAAGGACAAAGCAGAACTATAGAAGGCCAAAGAAGAGAAGCGAAAAGCAGAGGGCAAGACAAAGTATCTATAACGAGTCAAGAGAGGGAAAGGTAAGGAAACAGATAGAAAAGACAAAGGGTAGGCAAAGCAACAATGGGAAATACGTCCAAATAAAGCAAGAGACAAGATAAGAAACCAATTGAGGACCCGTGCCGAACTTCACTGTACCACCACGACAATTAAAGAAAGGCCAGGAAAAAAATGGCATGTCAGGCATTTAGTAGTGACTCCTTTGCCCCACTGACAGGAGATTCACCCTTGCCCATCATTATGCACCATGGCTCTACCAGTGAGTGTCTGCCAGCCACCTCCCATGCTCAAAGCATGGTTGCTGCAGGTAAAGTAAAAACATTTCCGTTATCTTATGAAACTTGTCAAACAGTTTTTGTTTTGTTTTTGTTTGCTTGTTTCGCAAAGTGGAAAGCAGACTTTTTTGTGTCTTATTACAGTGAACTATCATCATCATCATCATCATGTCATGATGTTTAATCACAGCTGAAGAAAGACAACCCACTGAAAATCCCTTGTTTAGAGGCCTGTATAGTGGCGCTTTGTGCTGTGATAAAGTGTACGTGAACATATCCTGGAAGGACTGATTTGTGACAGATGCATAGAAATGTAGGGGTGACCTGACTGTGTGCAGTCGTGGCATAGATGCACCCTTATCAAGGCACAGAAAACAACTGTGCCCCGATAAGGCCGCAATGAATTGAATTAAAAAATACATTTATTCAAATCTAATCCAAATTATGTAAATGTATCTAATCAGCTACATAGTTTGGCCCAGCTGTCTCTACTCAGTGGATAATTGCTTTCAGGCTATGTTATCAGTATGATAAACTCCCCTAAGGCCTTTTTTTTTTTCTTTCACAATGAAGCATTGTGGAGAAAACCTCCTTGGGTCTTAATGCCTGCTGATTGTTAAAGCTAAGAATAGACAAGATTAGATCATGCAAAACACATTTCATGCATTTATATAACAGAGGAGTAAACATATTTTGAAAAATGTACTTTTTTTTCCCACTTGCATCTATGAAGTACTTGTGACATTTTGAGGCTGTTGCTCCAAAACATATCGACCTGTTTTTGGTATGTCTTCTACTGAGTCTATGAATGGACTGAAATGTAGTCATAGAATGCAAATAAAATCTAGTTATAATAGTAGAAGAAAAACTCATAAATAAGGTTTTGATTGTGCTCTGTAGTACAGAGTTAATGTTTATGTTCAAGATTGAATTCAAGAGCGCATCCTAATAATACCACTAAGCATTCATTAAAGCTTGGCAGGAACGCCGAACTGCAAAAAAAAAAAAAAAAAAAAAAGCAGAATACATGAATAATTATGTAATTAGCAGGCAATACTATTTTTGATTATCTTAAATATGCGTAATTTGATTCCGTTTTATTTATGGAGCACCACTTCACAACAAAAGTCATTTCAGGGAGCTCTACATTGTAAGGTAATCACTTTACAACAACACGGAGAGAAACCCAATAAATCCCTTTAAGTAAGAACTTGTCCGCAGTGTGAAGGAAAAAAAAAACTCCCCCCGAAAGGAAAGAACCTCCAGGGCAGAACCAGGCTCAAGGAGGGCAGCCATCTGTCACAACTGGTGGTGAAGACAGACAAGAAAAGCAGCTTGAGAAGACAAACGACAAACAATATGAAAATAAACACACTCACACTTTCATTTACAGTGGCACGTAAAGCAGTAGCTTTAAAGAAAAGTTCAGCGTAAAGTACGAATAAAGTGTGAACACTCTGAAATCAAACTCACTGAAAACCTGCTAAAATGACTGGAACCATAATTTTGATGAAATCATGTCTTTGTTTGTCTCTCAGTATCATCCGGGCTGTCCCTGGGTCAGCCCTCCAAACGCTCCCACATGCACCTGCCCACCTCCTCACTTGGGAATGCCCTCAGTAACACACCCGCAAGCTTACATTACCCAGTCACCCCCTGTCACTACACCAACCAGCAAGCCACCTATGGCATGATGACAGGTAAGTAGAGATGGTGGCGGTAGTGAAAAAAAAGGGGGAAACTAAATAGGTAAAGCATTATGAATCAAGTAGTGACACAGTAAGCTGGTTTACTGGATACCTGATCAGTAAAATCTATCAGTGTGTTTGGCATATTATTTGATCAAATAGTACATGGCCTGTATATTTAATATATAATGTTTAATGTTGACTGGCAGTCTTTATGTCTGTGTTTAATGCAATATATTTGGGTGTATGGCTAAAGAATCAGTCTGAAATAGTAGCATTCATTTTTAATACATTTTCTGACATCATTATTTTTGAAGCACAAAATTACAATTATTACTGATGGAAACGTTATTTGGCAGCATTTCCAAAGCTAACATTAAAAAAAATGAAGTTGATAATGGCTCGTGGGGGAGGGAGCGGCATTGATCTGAACTGTTGGTTATGATGATGAGGACAATGACAATCGATTCCAACTATGCCAGGTTTTGGAAGCGCTGAAATCGAGCCTCAAACTTGCTAAATTATTCAGTTTCAGTCGTGTGTGGGCATTATGCAGTCACAAGCTGCACTGCCATTCATTTAGCAGGTAGAAATGGTGTGGTTGCGTGAAGACAAGTTCACAAAGTGTCAGGTGTAGATAAATCGGCAGAGTCAAGCTTTTTAGGCAAGTTTCTGAAGGAACCCAATCAGCTGTCTTATTGAAGGGTGACACTGGAAAGCAGAACTCACACTGATTATAGCAAGACTGAAATTACAATGTCACACTAATAGCGATGGCTATCACAGAGGTTTAGATGATGATAAGTATTGTGCAGACAGTGACAATTACACTATACAGTAATGGCGACAGTGGTTTTGATAATAAAGGCCTCCATCTCTCTTTCTCTCTGTAGCACAGGAGATGCTCTCTGCCAGTATTTCTCAGACACGCATTCTGCAGACCTGTGGCGTCCCTCACCCCAACATGGTGAGTGGTGCAAACGCATTGCAAGGTAAAAAATCAGACACACACTCTGTCCTTACATACACACACAGACACACACAGAAAGAGAGAGAGGCATGTACGCTCTTTTTCTCTCCTTGCCTGTAGTTAAACACAGTAAATTGAGCAGAAAATGTGTTTATATTCCATTTAATTTTAAATCTGCTGCCAGTTAAAATCAATTTCAACCTTGATTACCTCGCGTGGACTCTTTAGCACACTTACTTGAGCTTTTTAGAGCACTTGTTAAACACAACTGTCAAAGATGACTTGCCAAGTCCCTATCCTGCTGTCAGGAGTGGGAGTTAAAAAGCGTTGTGATTGTTGCTAGTAGTGGAGTACAGGATTCTAATCAGTCGTGGTTAAACGTCATGAAACTGTTGTGTTATTCCAAATGTGTTCATTTTTTATGTGTGCAGTTTATAGCATTTATCCTTAAAAAACTGACTTTCCTTAATCCATATGTTATTATAGCCTTTCTTAATTTGCAGCATTTCATCAAAGTGAACATGACAAGCCACTGTTGTAAAACAACAGAACTTCAGAGCCTTCTGCAGCTCAGAGCTGACATGAAACCATAGTCCTAACCACTGTTTGACTGTATGCAGTTTCTGTATTCCAGACATGAACACAGACTGTAAGGAACACGACACCTTATCCAAGTTTCACCCTTTCAGACTTTAGACCCTGCATACTGATTCTTTTGAATAATATGAAATAATGAAAAAGGATATAAAAAAAAAGGGCAATAAGAACATAAAAAACCTTTTAAAGTCCAAAGCAGATAAAAGAATTTTACTTTTGATGCATTTTTTTTGTTAGGCAAACTATAATACTATATAATACTATGAACTATAATCATTTTGTATGATTATTTATATTTATATAAACAAGTCAGAGTAAAAATGAAGTCAACCTTAATTGAACTCTGGTAGCCCAGAAGTTTTGCAAAAGAAATAAAGCATTTTCTATTTTACAGACTCTGCTTGGATTTTAACCACCTGAGCAGAGGCCCGGTGACATCGACCCACACTCGCAAATGGTCTTACAAAATTGTATCAACTATGGTGTCAAAGGCTGGGCTGTAATACATTAAGATTAATTAAACAGGTGCCCACTCTTATTACCACCCGGAGGTGCTTTGTCGCCTTAATGATGTCCGTTTCTTGACTGCTAAATGATCAAATGTCTGACTGGAGCCACAACAAATTCAGCTGTAAGTTAGTCTGAGACTCGTGTCAAACTGCTGTCTGCAACATTTGACACGGCACAAGGTGATATAAAGTATGTGGGATGGTTTTCAAAAGAGGTTGCTTTGCTTGAAACAAGAAATGCTATGCCAAGCAGAAAAATTATAATAAAACTCTGCATGGAAAAAAAAAATCACGCATGCCGTGAAATTGAGGGGAAAAAATCCAGCTGAATCATGAAATGAGACTAGTTGAAAGTGTTCGACAGCACAAGGACATATTTAAGTTAAGAAGAGAGAGCGATAAAAGTTAAAAATCATTAACAGGAGTTCTGAATTATGATAGCTGAGGTCAGAGGGGGAAAAAAGCCTCTTTCATTTTTTAAAGCTACATTAATGCATTTTTATATTAACAGTGGATCAAATAAGTGTGATGTGAAAGGTGCCACCCTACAAACCCACAGTGATTTATCAACTCTGTAGTTCCCCTCAGTTGGTCTCTTTCACCTCATCAACCTCGTGTTCAGCTGCAAATGGTGACATTTTTCAGCAACAGCACTCTGATACACCCACAGTACACCCCCTGCCCAGCAGCAAATAGCACATTTAAAAACTAAAGGCCCAGAATTTCTTCTCTGTGGCTGGTTTTATGCCAAGAGATTCAAAATAAAAATTAATAAAGCAGGTGTAAACGGTTAACTGGTTGCTGAGACATAACTTTATTAAATTGCATTTGATAAAAGGCTATGCTGGGATTTCAGCTTGTTCGGTGTGCAAAATAATATTGAAGCAGCTTCAATATTATCCAACATCAAATCAGTGTTTGTTTGTTTGCTTTCTGTCTGTGTTCAGCTTAAATCTGTTGAAGCTCTTTGGATGGTGCACATGTATTGCAGCTGGAAGGTCCAAGGCCATGTACACAAAGGCTTGTGAGGTGCTTTCACAAAGTCAGTAAGCCCACATGTGCTATGAACGGGGCTTGCTGCCCAGTCTGCCTCCCTGCTACACAAACAACGGCTGTGCTCACTGCAGCATAGCTGCATGTAAGCTCCCCAGAGAACATCAGTGCATACATCAGGGAGAGACAACGAAGATTCCTCTCTCTTTCGCCAGCTCAGTGGGGAAAAGAGAATGCCTCCAAGTGAATAATCCAAAAACTGCTGTTGCTTCTTAGGGCTATAGCATTGGCCCCCTCTTACCAACGGTAAACAAACTACAAGGTCCATATGTGTACAGAGTACTCACTTTTGGGATGTTAATTTTAATAGTATCTTGGTTGAATGCTTACATCTGCAATTAGGATCTGTGGAAAGAGCTCTGGAATCTAAAGGTTACAGTTACAAATGCAGACATATACTGAACAAGCCTTAAGAAGCAATTTCAGCAGAGAGGAACTCCAACCTCTCCCTGACACCTTCAGTACAAGAGAAAATCACTGATGCATACAGTTTCAGGATAGAATCTGCCATACTGCTCTCCAGCTGATATATAGATCCAGCTGAACAATGCAACGGGTCGATGGTGTTATTCTTTTCTCCACCATTTTATACACAGGGCTCGTGAGAGCTGCAGCTGTATTCAGTATTTCCATTAGCGAATTCTAGCTGCAG
>JAMQGT020011347.1:0-11949 GCA_024447675.2 Pterophyllum scalare | reverse complement strand
GCTGCTGTTGGTTGTTGTCTCTGGAGATGGTAAACCGGCCTTGGACTGACTGAGAATAATAGATGTAAGCACTGTCATATCTGATGATCGCAACCCACTCCAGCCCTTTTCCAGGAGCCTGTCTGACCCAGGCCATCCAGTAGCTGCTGAACGTGAATCCAGAGGCTGTGCAGGTCAGTCTGTGGGATTCTCCGGGCCTTTTAATCACAGGTTCAGACTCAGTGAGAGTTTGACCATCAACACCTGTGAAATCAAAAGAAAGTAATTTTAATTCAAGCTCTAACTTTATGAAGACAAATAATAATAACAATAATAAGTCTTCACCTGCCCAGCAGAGAGCTAAAATCAGCAGTCCTGTGCTTACAGTCCATCATATCAAACTGTGTGTTCACTGACCTTCACTCTCCCTGCAGCCTGATAAGTAGAGTGAAAGACATCTGGGTTTTGCATTGACTCCTCCTCACTGTGTGGATGAGTTGAAATGAGTGTGGACATTGTGTTTACATCCCGTATGTGTGTTTTTTTTTTTAAACAAAGCAAACATTTTTTTGTACTTGAATATCAACAAAAAACTGGCATGTACAAATACTTCGTTACTGTACTTGAATAGAATTTTCAGGCATCTGTATTTTACATGAGTATTTAATTTTCTGACTACGTTTTAGTACATTTTTACATAAATAACTGTGCTTTCTACTCCTTACATTTAAAAACAGGCTTGTTACTTTATGTTTAACACATTTGATGGAAGTTTTTATTTCATGTCACTGCACCTTCAAACTTCAAACCAGTCTGAGACTAAATGGAGGAGCAATAAGACATAAAAGACAACATTATTAGTGTATCCATCACCGGGGTTCATTGCACACAAAGAGATGAAAAAGGGAAAATCGTATTATGCTTTCATCATTTATAGTGCTACACTCAGGAGTTAAAGTGGATCAGAGCATGTGCACATGTCTGCAAGTTGTGGTTGTGGTACTTCAGCATCTAGCTAGTGCTACACACGAGGAGCATAAATGAAGCAGATTCAAATGAAACATTTCTATCAGCTCGACAAATATCAGCAAACACACAAACTGTTTGTATACAGTTTGCCACACAGTGTATCTGCAAGCTAAAGTTCCTGGTCCTGTATAACCCAGAGGGAGAAAAGACTGAGAGATTACTTGACTTAGAGATGGAGAAAGAGAACAGGACAGGAAATGATGAAGAGAGGTTATATATAAAGTATTTTAAGTATTGGTAATATATTTCCAGTTAGCGCCACTGACTAATTTTCTTGGAGTTTACCTATCATTACAAAAACTGTAAACACCACTCCATCTTTCATCTTTCAGTTGTTGTTTCTATTCAGTTGTTAAATTATCACATATCAAATATGTTTGCAGATAATTGTTAATGATCCTACAAAGTGCAAAGATTTGATGTTGGTCATATCAAAAAGATAGAATAATTAAATAAATCAGAAACCATTAAAGAAGTTGATTCACAGAATTTTCAAAAAGAAAAAAAGAGGCCCCGATGAGCACCTGGGTGGCTCAATGGAAGAGCAGGTGACCACGCGTGCCAGGTGGGGGTGCCGACAGCACAGGTTCGCATCCCATCCTGCGTGACTTCCCTGTCTCTCTTCACCGCTGACTGATTTTTTTATTCTTTAAATGTCTGAGTTAATGAACTTAAATTATTCAAAGCAATCGGTTTCCTCAAATAATTTGAGTTGAACTAACAAATCAGGTTGTACAGTGTATTTTAATAACATAAAACATTGTGCAAAAAAATCTGTGGTACACTAACTTTGTGTTATTAATAGGTTGCATGAAAATATTGCAGCTTAATGCAGGATAAACAGGTTAATTTGCTGTACTGTTGTGTATTTACAGTAAAGTTCTGTGTTGGGCTGGTGCACAGGTGCTGTGGGAAACTGTCCATTACTCATATTCACATTTATGGCTCCTGTGTGGTTGTGTGTTGCTGCTTGAGTATTTGTGCAGGTCTGTCAGTGGTTTGTATCACTGTGCGGTGACGTGCACAGTAATAAACAGCTGTGTCCTCAGGCTGCAGATTCTGTCCTGTTATTGTCACTGTTTGAGCAGAAGTGTCTCTGCTGATGCTGAACTTGTTCTTTAAAGCATCATTTTTGTCAGTGCCCCCACCACCCCAAATAGTGAGAACCCACTCCAATGGTTTTCCTTCCCGCTGTCTGACCCACCCTGTTCCATAGCTAGTCACAGAATAACCAGAGACCCGACAGGTGATGGTCAAAGACTGTCCAGGCTGCACAACCATTGAGTCTGGCTGGATGAGCTCAATACTGTAGACACCTGTGGAAACAGACATTAACATTATCTCCAGCATTCATCTCAACATCAGTGTTTCTACAGTTCATCAGTGTGAATCCACTAAAAGCTCCTCACAGGATCCAGCAGTCAGCAGCAGCATCAGAGCGAACATGATTGATGTTGAAGCTGAAGGGCTGTGAGCTCATTTGTCGTCTCACTGAAGCACAGATGCACCACTCCTTTTTGAGCAACGTTTTTATTTGCATATTTTTAAATGAATTATATTTAAATACGATATTAGATTTTCTTCTTATCGAGTTTTTTTTGTTTTGCATTTATTTTAGTGTGACCATTTTGCAATGTTTTAAATTATTTTTAATCAGTTTTACACATATCTTATTTAATTACGATATTAGATTTATACATTTATTGTAGTGTGACCATCTTGCAACATTTTTAGATAATTATAAATCAATTTTACACATATCTTAAATCAAATGTAGTTTATTTTCATGTTAACTGAAGATTGTATGATACAGAACAGTTCAAAGGCTTTTTTCTGTTACGGTTAGGCTGTTTGGGGGAAGGGAGGTTGGACCTCAAAGCAAGACGCAAGGCAAGAGCTGAATTTGTATTGCTCTTTAATTGACAGGTCAGACAAGGCTGGTCAGGGGCCAGCTACATGAAAGCAAATTACTTGAAACTCACAGCTGGGATGTCATGTGTGTATATATATATATATATACATATATATATATATATATATATATATATATATATATATATATATATATATATATATATATATATGTCCTTTCACTGTTCTCTGCATGCTCTTAGCAGTCAGATAAGTAGATGGAAGACATCTAAATATTTGCATAGGTAGGAGCTCTTAAAGGTCAGGAGAGAACTGTTGATTTATTTACTTAACAAGATTATATATAAAGTCCATCTAAATACTATATAGTCTTTAGATTTTTATGGAATTTTCACTCAAAATCCCATACTTAAAATTTCAAATTTTTAATCTGAAATTAAACATTCATATAAAAAAAAATCACCATTTTGTTCTAAAAAAGCACATTTTCAAATTTACAAACAATGTAATATTTAATTCTTTGTTAATATTTGGAAAAAGGGTTTAATGTTGCATCAAAAAGGAGACTATTCAGGTGTCATATCTCATATTGTATGCAGAAGTCAGATTTGGATATGTTAAAGTTAATTAGAGTTTTTACACAACTGCTCAGGTTATTTCTTTTCAGATTTTGTTTTGAGTACAAAGTAAAATGCAGAATCTATAAGGTTTTTGAACACTGACTGCTGCTGATCTTATTTTTTGACAAAAGAGTATTAAAAAAAATTCCAACAGCCTGCAGAAATGCTGCCTGTATCAATCCTCTGTCTGACATGTCCACAAAGTGTTATAATACAGAATATATTCATTGTAACCTTTGACATATGAGCAAAGAGGAAGACTTCTCCAGTTTTACCTTTCTTAAAAATTGTGACATTTACACATTCATGGATACATTAGGTAAGAACTGCTAATAAGATTTACAAAAGGCAGTTGTTTTTCTAGTGCATGAAAGAACCTGGAAACCACCTTAATGTTCTTTGATCGGAAATATTTCACACAACAGACAGGATGAGGAGTCAATTATTAAATTTAATAAAGCCATTTCAAACAGGCTTTACAGAGTGCTCTGGTTTCAGACTTGTCGAAGCTGCTTAATACAGTCAGTCGATGCAGCTTCACACAAGTCTGATACCGCTCTCTATCTTAGTCCACTTTTAATACACAGACTTAGACACTGTTACACAGTTATTGAAATATGCAGGATGTTGCCTTGCACGTGTAGCATGCTCATCAGTTCCTTCTTCTGTGCCTTTTGCTGTTGCCTGTTAAGACACAAAACATCAGACTAAAACACACGTTCTTTTCCACTAACTCATCGGCATGTGATTTTGTTGTTTCTCTACTCTGCGGTTTTATTTCTGTCTCCTGTGCAGTGTTATTTCAATACCTTCACCATGTTGTGAAGATTAATGCTGTGATATGCTACTTGATAGTATATTTCTATTTAAATTGTTATATTTATGGTATGCCTACTGTGCAGCATATTCACACTCCTTCCTTCAAGGACCTCGTTAAAAGCATGTTGAAATTGGGCTAACAATTGGCTGAAATTGGCTAAAATTGTTTGATGTTTACTCATTTTTTATGAATTTTAACATTTCCAGATAATTAAGTGGATTGCTAAAAATTATATTACATCTTACTGTAATTGTAATGTAGAGTATGCAGAGTAATGTAACGTAGCTACAGTGAGTAGCATTGCATCTGGCTCCCTAATCACAGCTTGACTTTATAAAACAACTAAAGCATCCTGTTCACTACAACTTGGACTCACTATCACGCATCTTTAGTGCAGCTAGTAGTTTGTGTCACAGGTGTGCAGATCATATATCTCTCAACCTGTCATTGCATACCATGTAAATTTACCTGCAATCAAAGCTGCTGTAGTCAGTAGCTGTTATGGTCCTGTCAGGTTTGGAGATTTTGTCTCCTTTCTTCCTTCTCTCTCCCTCCAGTGTGTCTCCCTGTAAGTCTCAAGTAGAATTGTGGATCAACATTTCCTCGTTGGCCTTTCTTTACTCCACCCGGTCTGTGTTAATTCATCAGGCTCAAAGTGTTTAAGGGCTGCGTGGTACTTCTCACTCTCTGCTAGACTGCTGTTGAAAACATGGTGGGAATCAGGTTCTCTTTGAAACCTTCCTGTTCTCGTGCTTTTCATTCAGTGACACTGGTTCTCAGTCTGTTCCCCACTTGCCTGACTGAAGCTTGTTTGACAAACCTGTTCTCCTGGATCCCAGATCCAGTTTAGTGAACCCTGCCTGCCCACTCTCCACCATGGCACTCTCTCAGCCACTTTGGAATTCTTCTTGCCTGCCAGTAACCCCTCCACATCATTTATCCAAGAAACAAACAAGATCTCAGAATCTTGTCACAAATATTGGAAGATCCTTTTATACTGTCCAGTAACTCCCCTTCTCTGGGCAGAGCTCCCAGTTGTTTTCCAGTTGTGAGATGTCTCTCCTGAGCCATTTACCTTCTTTCAGTTAACTCACTGTTGTTTTACAATAATTATAAAACTGCATTCAACCTGTTGAATCTGATTTCTAAGCTGAGTGTTAGCCCATGAAACTTGAAAGCAGCTGATAGCACTCCTGACCACTCTTCAGTCTAAGCTGCTTTCTAAGTGACCTTTATCTAGTTCCCTTAGTTTGATCACATTTATTCCATGCTGATGGTTTGTGGTTTTAGATTTGCTGTTAAAGTCTCTTAAATTTAAACATCAATAAAACATATAATGAATTAAATGTGATTAAAATATTATTTCAATCCTTACATACTGTTCATAATTCATGCTTTTACAGCATACTTGGGTTCAAGTCACAAATACAGTTGTAAAGCACATTATTCTATACACTTTGAACACTTTAACCTCACATACCTCACATACACACCTAATTTAGAATAACTAACAATGGTGGGTGGAAGTTAAAGTAATCTGACACCAAATAAAACTCATTCAGAAAGTAATGTAAATTGCTTCTGAAGATATATATATATATATATATATATATATATATATATATATATATATATATATATATATATATATATATATATATATATATATATATATATATATATATATATATATATATATATATATATATATATATATATATATATGGTTTATATACAATACTGCAGATGTTGTCTCTTTATTGTCACTGTTCTTAGTGTTCTAGCAGAGTTGTCAATTTCATTAAATATAGTTAATTATGTCTAATGTGTTCATTAGTGTGAATCCACTGAAATCTCCTCACAGTCTGACCATGAACACCTGTCAACAGAAATAAAAATAAAAGAAAAAAATTATATTATATTATATAAGTACAGCTAAATACACGAAGGAAGCGGCACTGTTCTCTAAAGGGAGAGACCTGTCACTGACTGCCCTCTAGTGGTCTGAATATAAAGCTTTCAGTCTACAAATATATGGAGAAATGAAAAAATGGCCTAGTGTTGTTTAAAGTTTTAATATGTATGTTGTAATGTTCTACAAAGTGATATTGTAATTTATCTGTTGCAGTGTTCTAAAATAAATGTTTCTTTCACCATATACGTTTTTCTTGTATTTATATATATATACACTTTGTTGCAACATGCAAAGTCCACACAGAAAAGCCTTAGCCAGATAGTGGGGTTTTGAACCACTTTGCTACTGTGCAGCTCCTTTTACAACAAATGTTTGCAATTTCAGTAAAAACAATATAACATATATTCTGTAAGATTTTGTGCAGCTGTCAAATTGGTTTTGGTCACTGTGAGTGTTGAGCACAATAATAAACAGCAGAATCTTCAGACTGAAGCCTTTTCATCTACAGATAGGCCTGCTGTTTGCTGTTGTCTCTGGTGATGGTAAAATAGTCGTGGTGTGGCTGAGAGTGGTATTTGTTGCTATCGCCTTAACTGTCAACCCACTCTGGTCCTTTTCCTGAACCTGTCTGATCCAGTCCATAAGGTAAACACTGGGGAAAAAAATCCTGAAGCTGTACAGGTCTATCTGTGGGATTCTCCAGGCTTTTTACCTGCCGGTTCAGATGCTGTCTGACCATCAACACCTGTCATGCCATTGGTTTAAATGGGTAACTCTTTGAAAACAATGTTACTTCATTCAGTAAAAATCCCCATGTCTGCTTTGTATGGAAACAGGGCTAGCATTCACACCTATGGACAATTTAGAATCACCAATAAACCTAATCCCTCCCCTCCAAATACATGTCTTTATGCTGTGGGAGGAAACCCACACAGACACAGGGAGAACAGACTCCACACAGAAAGGCTGAGGCAGAGGAAGGTTTAAACCTAGACTGTCTAGCTGTGAGGCAACAGTGCTCAGTATGAAAATGAAACATTTTGAGAAATGTCACAAGTTTTGTTATGTTGTTGTTGTTGTTTTGTTACAAAATAGTTTTTATTAGTAGAATTTATTATTATTATTATTATTATTATTATTATTGTATATGTTAAACATATTCAGTAAAATTGAGCTTTGTAAAATAGTCAAAACAAAGACATTGGTCATGCAGCATATGTGCACTGGGATGAGAACAGTGCAGGATTATGTGCAGCTGCTCAAACACCTTCAGTCACTGTGAGTATCGAGCACAATAAAAAACAGCAGCATCTTCAGTCTTCAGGCCGTTCATCTGCAGATACAGCTGCTGTCTGCTGTTGTCTCTGGAGATGGTAAACTGGCCTCAGACTCGACTGAGAGTAGTAAATTCCCGCTCACCACTGCCCCAGATGTGAGCGATCCACTCTGGTTCTTTTCCAGGTAGTTCTGTCCCATCCAGGCCTGATACTGTAGCTGCTGAATGTGAATCCAGAGGCTGTGCAGGTCAGTCTGTGGGATTCTCCTGGCCTCTTAACCACTGGTTCAGATTCTGTCAGAGTCTGACAGTTTATACCTGTCAATAGAAATAACCAGGCAGGTAATTATAGAACATTTAATAATTTTCATCAGAGGTTAAAAGACCATGAAAAGAGTTTTAGTAGAAGTTTTACCTGCACAGCAGAGAGTCACAGTTAGCAGCACTGTCCTACAGTCCATGTTTGACTCTGTCTGTCCACTGTTCTCTGCATGCTCTCAGCAGTCACATAAGTAGGTGGAAGACATCTAAATATTTGCATAAGTAAGAGCTCTTAAAGGTTAGGAGAGAACTGCTGAATTATTTAATTACTAAGATTATATATAAAGTCCATCTAAATACTGTATCATATTTTATTCTTCATATTTTTTTACCCCATATCACATGCTTAAGATTACAAATGTTTATTCTGAAAATAAACATAGAAATGAAAACAAAAAACTTTTCTTCATTTTCTTCTAAAAGCACATTTTCAAAATTTACAAAACAATTTAATGTTAAATTCTGCCTTGATGGCACAAAAAATGTTGACGTAGTGTAGCATCAAAAGGAAATTATTCAGGTGTTATTTATCATACTGCATGCAGAAGTCAAATTTGGGAATATTAAAGTTATTTAAAGTTTTTACACAACTGCTCCGGTCATTTCTTTTTCAGATTTGTTTTCTTTGAGCACAAAGTAAAATGCAGAATCTGTAAGGTTTTTGAACACTGACTCTTGCTGATCTTATTTTTTGACAAAATTGTACTAAAAAAAAATCCAACAGCCTGCAGAAATGCTGCCTGTATCAATCCTCTGTCTACTGCCCTCTGACATATGCTGAAGTAGACTTGAGTGGTACGGGGGTTCCAAAGATGGGAATGTTGCCACTACACTATCCAAATGTACTATAGATAGATATAGATATATAGATATACCATACTTTACAACAACATTTTTTTACAACAATCTTAAACAATGTTCTTAATTAAATATATATTTTTTATTATGTTGTTATAAGTTCACTTTCAACAAGTTCTTGATCTCATGCTCTCTTTATTTATATTCATAAATACAGCACATGTGGTTGTGTTTTGCTGGTTGCTGAGTATTTGTGCAGGTCTGTCAGTGGTTTGTATCACTGTGCCTCACGTGCACAGTAATAAACAGCTGTGTCCTCAGGCTGCAGATTCTGTCCTGTTATTGTCACTGTTCGCAGCAGAAGTGTCTCGTGCTGACATGCTGAACTTGTATCTTAAAGCATCATTTCTTGCAGCACTCCCACTAGCCCACATGGTGATAATCCAGTCCATTTGTTTCCCTCCGCGCTGTCGGATCCAGCTTGTTGCATAGTTGTAATCAGCCAAAGAATAACCAGACACGGCAGGTGATGGTCATAGACTGTCCAGGCTGAACAACCACTGAGTCTGGCTGGATGAGATCAATACTGTACACACCTGTGGAAACAGAAAGAACCATTAAAGCCATTATTGATGCATTTATTTAGCATTTCTATTGTATTTAGGGGTGTGAATCCACCAAAGTTTCTTACAAGATGCAGCAGCCAGCAGCAGGATCAGCGCTACTGAGAACATGGTTGATGGTGAAGCTGAACTGAGCTGAGCTCTTCTGTCGTCTCACTGATGCAGTCACACACTCTACGTCACAATTATGAGGAAGTTCTTGATGGTCATTTGAATAAAGGGACTGCATTTGCACTTGAAAATTCAACGTGAAGGTTCTGATTGGACATGTGTATTTATTTATTTATTTTAAAGTTGATCTCTAATTTTCAGCCTCATCAGTTCTGAAACTCTAATATTAGTACAGATCTCAGGTCTACAGTGGCTTTCCCCAACTGTGGTTTGCTACTTGGAATCAATAGGATAGACTGAAGCTATAATTTGCACTTTTCAATCACAACCTTTTAAATCCTGCACAAGATGTCCTGTCTATTGTCACTGTTTGCAAAACTCTTTCTTCAAAAATTTAAGAGTATGAAAAAGGTGCACTAAATTGCAACAGAATTCCAGCCAAGGGTACTGCAAGGGCTACAAGTAATTAGCAGCATAAAGTAATTTTGGAAGCAAAAACATAATTCTCATTCTTTACTTATACTCATTATTGCTAGACCTACACTTTTACATTTCACATCTGCCTTTCTTTCACATTGACCCAAAATGTGTTTATCTGCCTGGTTCTTTAGAAAAATACTGTAGTATATCATAATAATCTCATTACTTATGTCCAGTTATTTACAGTCAACACCTATTATCATTACCTGCTGCTGCATAATGAGCGTGTAATCAAAGTAAATATCTGCCATGCTGTCCTTATGTGATGTTTACTGAACTATAAACTTCTTAGAGCACTTTTAAAAATAACAAAGAAAACAAAATGAATATTCACAAAATAAAAATAAAGTAAATAATGCCCAGAGAGTGTGCTGCCTTGGTGGAAGTTTGCGCTCTTGGAGGTCTTCTTGTTGTGAGTTGTGATTCTTTTCCCCACCCTGAGCCACTACAACAGATCTTAGGGTTCCCCCACCTGCCGAATCCCACTTTAACCCCTGACTATAGTCATTCATCTGTTCATGTGTGGAGACAAAAAAAACAAAACATAACATTGTATTCCCATGTACTAATATTATTTTTTTTAATATAGAATGGGGTTGAGTTAGCTTCACACAAAAATAGCTGGTAGAAATGTCCTTCAAATAGCTTTACTTTCTTACCTTGAGTACATTTCAGAGCCTGTACTTTTTCATTTTTAGTGAAGAAAATAAATCAGTACTTTTGCCAGAGTATTTTTTAACACAAGTATCTGCACTTCTACTTCAGTAAAGGATGGTTGTACTTTTGGCCCCTCTGGCAGTACATTACTTAATGAATCCATGGAGAAAGTAAGTCATTATGCTCCTTGTTGCAGTGCTTGATCTGAAACGCAGTGTCACATCATTACCAGTTTACAATATAAATCTGAGACTGAGGCAACACAAATCCCTCTGTGACATTTTTCTTTTTACATATAAAAGCAAAATGACAATACCAAACAAAGTTCAAAACCAGGCGAAAGTGTGTGATTTGTCAGGTCAAAATTCTGAAGTTAAATTATTTAACCTCATCTGGCCAATCGGCTGTGAATTCAGATTTTTGAACCTTAGTAAGAACCAAAAAAAACCCCAAAAAACACTCAAAGCAGAGAAGAACAGAGTTCACGGCTAAACCATTTATTCATTTATTGAGTATCTACAAACTTGCAGGTTCAACAAAAACAACAAAAAGCAAGGAGCAGCCTGAGATGTCTGCAAGTCTCAAGCTCAAAGCAACAAACAGAAAGACAAACAGACTGCCCGGGGCTCCTCTGAGTGCCCTAATATTGAGAGAGCGAACATAACTGTCTGACAGCTCCTCCTCTGGTGACTTTGTTCTACCAGGCATTCAGGCGCTGCAGGGTTTTTGTTCAGGTCTGCTGACAGTTTGTGTCACTGTGGCTCTTCTGGCACAGTAATACACAGCGCTGTCTTCAGGCTGCAGATTTTGTCCTTTTAAAGTCACTGTGTTGCTTGAAGAGTCTAATTCAACACTGAACTTGTTCTTTAGTGAATCTTTGACAGTTGTGTCCCTGCTGAACCACTCCAGTGCTTTCCCTGCAGGTTGCCATATCCAGTGTGTGTAGTAGCTGCTTATAGAATAAGAGACCTGACAGGTGATGGTCAGTTGTTGACCTGGCCTGCACTGCCATGGAGGCTGGCTGTGTCAGCTGTTCACACTTCACACCTGTTTAAAAAAAAATGTTTTGTGACAAATTCTCAAGCATTACTACAAAAGAAGGATTGATTATTAATATAAATATAAAAAAAACTTACATCCGGCTGCCAAGAACAGTAACAGAGCTACACAAAACATGTTTTACTGAACTGGATTTTCTGTCAACACCACTTGACCTGTCTGATATGAAGGTTTTATAGCTGAATAACAGGAAGTCAAATTTGCATAGAATTGAATATTTAAAGCATCAGTGCTGTTCACATGGAACCATTTAAGAAACTGACAGTTGTGTATGTGTGTAAACTCACTCACTGTAGCACATCGATGAAACAAGTGATTAACCCAGAGACTGAACAGGTCAGTGTAGATGATTCTCTGGGTTTTTAATCATGGGGTAGCAATTGGTAGGG
>JAMQGT020011345.1:0-35562 GCA_024447675.2 Pterophyllum scalare | reverse complement strand
TAAATAAATAACAATGGGCAGAACTTAAACGCAGGGGAAAAAGAGCAGAATGGCACGATGCAAAATTGTACTTTCGTAAAAATCAAAAGTCAGTTTGTAAAATGTCATTTTCATTTTACTTCAACTGATAGAATCTTCAGAGAGAGGTTGTTATTAGGGTGATGGTTCACCACAAACCACCGGCAGGTGATTCTGCAGCAGGGAGCACGCATGCAAAGCATGATGGGACATGTCACACATGCGTCTGACAGTTACTTATGAAGACTCTTCGAGCACTTTGCCTTTGAGTGTCGTTTTCTCTCAAACACATGAAGTAATGCAGGAAAGAGAGACATCCGTCTCTCTCTCTCTCCCTCTCTCTCTCTCACACACACACACACACACAGAGAAACACACACACGCACATGCACACACACATAGGTTCACAGGAAACAATACTTCCTGACAAAGACCTCCCACTCAAAACCACAGAGAGAAAATTAACATGTATTTATACCTAAGAAGTGGCCAAAGCTCCACAGGTGGCTGTGTTTATTTCCATTAAATATGAAAGATAAAAATAAAAACATGAATGTGACATCATTCACCCATCCATCTTCTTCCACTTATCTAGTTCAGGGATGCTGGTGGCTTGGAGCTGATCCCATTTGGCTGATCTCTAGTTCAAGATCATCTTCACAGGCCTATCCACACAGCTTCCAGCACAGCTGCTATTTTTACATCACTTCATGGAAGTCCTGTTCTGATCATCACCACAATGTGCTCTACAAATTCCCCCCCCCCACAGACAGCAAACAGCAACTTCTTCTTCTAACTGAGTTTCATATAGAGGATCATATCAGGGTTTCTGGCTATCAACGACATTTCTATCATACAGAGCAAAGAGTAGAAAAAATTCCCCTAATCTGAGTATTTAGGAGCCTGAGCTTTTTTTTGAGCTTGTACTTACTTTGACCTCCATAATTGAACCTTTGGCCATGTTTTAATATCAGTTTCCACTATTAGTAATAGCATATGCTGAAAGAAAACAAGGAAAAGAAGAAAAATATTTTTAAAAAACAGCACTCTCCTGTTGTAGTCAGCTGAGGTGGAGGGAGATTCATCCCTTAATTAACACCAATCCATTATTTGGTTATTTGAAACTGCAGAGAGTGGTGAGAAAAGAGGCCACAGCTACCATCTGAATGCTTTGTTCAAACCTCAGATTGTCGTGAATGATGTTAAATTTAAAGAGAAAATGCATTGATGTATCAGCTCACATCACAACTGACCTATTCCTGCAGTGCACCTTTATATGCAGATGACAGCATATTTTATTTATTTAAACAAAGCCTGCAATAGAGAAATGCAGCACTTACATTCATATATAAGCATCTTATCAGATATAAGTATGCTAAATTGTATATATGATTTTGTTGTTCTGTGATCAGCAAAAGTATCTCCCACTCATGTTTAATTTTGATAACTGTGAGAGGAAAGAAAAATCTGTTTTCAGCAGTAAAAGGCACATTTTAAGAGTAAACCCTCCTCATAGGACCCAAACCATGCTGGTGAAATGCTCTCAGTGCAGGGGTCAGGCACGCAGCTGTTCTCTTGATGTTCGCCAAATGTATGTTCACTGACTGATCATGAATTTTGTTCATGCCTCATCTAGCCACCTCATAGTTTTCCTGCCTGTGTGCAGACCAGACCACCTCTGTGCCTCTGTGGTTTGTAGTTTCTCTGTCTTTGTGATTGTCAGACCGTGCACAACGACAGCACAATCACATCCTGCATTGACACTTATGGCCGACTTCATGCAACATACCACGCTAAGAGCATCATAATCACCAAATGAAAGCTATTGACCACAATTTCCGTCCCTGTTTTTACTGATGTCTGCAATGCAGCTGAGCAGTGTTTGTAACTGAAGCTCCTGCCACTTAACTCGTAGGTTTTACTGACGTAAAATGACCAAACAGAGTCTTGTATGACCTCGTTGCATTTATCATGCCTGCACTTTTATCTGTGCATAGACAATGTCATGAATTATAATTTTGGCATCGCAGCTCCAGCAAGTTTCTATGTAATTAGGCTGTTTTATGTAATTAGGCTGCAAGTTTCATCCAAATACCCACGAAAGCTTGTCGGCTCCGACTGCTCGGCTGTCAAAGATATCTCTGCATCTTGTTTTAGATCTCCCAGTCACTCAAATGATCACAATGTAGTGAACAGAAGTGGAAAATTATAATAAAAATCAGTCAGGAAATATAAATATACACCTTCAGAGCTGGGCCTGCTCCTCCACATGTTTACAGATGCTACAAAGCAAAACTACCGATGCAGAGATCTCTCAATATTTTGGATATATGTACAGTACTGTGCAAAACTCTTAAAACACCCCTCATTTATTTATATTTTGCTTCCAGGCAGCCAGACTTTCTTGTCATTTTCTAAAGTGCTCTTGAGCAATAGTTCTCCAGCTTTCTGAAGGTCTTTCAAAGTTTTTCTTTGGACACTGGCTGCTTGTTCCCTTCCATTTTCAGTCCAGTCCTTGTACCTGATCATTTTCAGAGGACTTTTCATTTGTTCATTAAGCTAGTTAACACTGACCTATGAATCAAACATAATAAAGGCTCATAACTTGAGATGAACCAGAGGAAATTTTATCTTTAGGCACTTTGTTATTAGCAGCCTGTCACATGCTAGATTTACGAGGGTTCCATGTATGTTTCCATATTTCACTTATTTCCAATTTTCCTTGCAAGATATAAAGAAATAAAGGGTGACTCGAGACTTTTGCATATGTTTGTCTGAGCTCCTTTTGATTTCAGGGCTTCACAAAGTAATCATGTGCACATCCAGCAGGATGCCAGTGACCTGTTTAAATGTGTGTTAGGTTCATGTTTACCCCTTTATATGGAAATTTGACCTATTTGACTTACCCGAACAGGAACTGCAAAACAGACAGACACACAGTTTATGTGAGGTTGCAGGTGGAGGTTACCCTTAATCATAATCATGAAAACTGTCTTGGCAAACATTAAAAAAAAAAAAAGTCAATTATAATTTAGTCTTCATTGGATTTGATGCTGTTTTGTTTTGCTTTATTATTTGAGTCCATGGAGCCACTTTATTGTTTTATATTCTACGTTTACATAGCAGTCAGTATGAATTTGCCAGTACTGGTGTGAGTGTGTTTTTTGGTGCCAGTGTTGTGAGTTAGCTGGTATGAAGAGCACTCCAATCAACGGGCAGGAAAACAGCAAATACGCGCATGACCTCGTGGTAGCAGACGAGTGATCAAATTCTGGAAATTCTTTTGAACTGAAAGGACGTTTTTACTTGAGCATCAAAAACAGAGCTCACATGAAGCACTCCAAGGTTACGAGCAGACTAGTTAACATTTTTGGTCAGTGAACCTAGCTTACTGTAGGCCAAGGTAGCAGGCTTTCATTTGCACCAATAACAAATACATCAGATTAAGTAAGAGGAGGGATAATGAATAGTTTGGCCAAAGGATGAAATTTTCAGTTTTTTCCTTTAAATTTGAAATTCCATGAAAATAAATAACATGTGTGCAGTTACAGCATGTTTCCACTAACACGACCCTTTTTCTCCTTCATTTCCTCCTTCAGATCACTCCATCCGCTCCATCATCTGCTGCTGCTGTGCTGTTCAGACCAGGTGAGGTTTTAAAGGGTCCAGTGCAAATATGGTAAAAAAAAAAAAGAAGTTTTTTTAAAATTTTATTTTATAAATATTATCAAATATCAAAGCAATAAGTAATGAGTTGACAGATTTGAAAAAAATGGTGGGGTAGGGCAGTATGTTCTGCTTTCTGTTCGTTTCCCAGCAATTTCATACAAAACACTTAAGTTTAAGTCATTAAGTTTAAGTCGTTAAAACAATCACAGACTTTGGATTCAGCAACTTTCTTTGATATATATATATATATATATATATATATATATATATATATATATATATATATATATATATATATATATAGTGTGTGTGTGTGTGTGTGTGTGTGTGTGTGGTGTATTCAAATAATTCATATTGCACATACACTGACTGACTGGATGATTTCAGGGAGTTCAGCACCCGTGTGGAGCTGGAGAGCAGAACTTCTTCTTGTTTCCCGACCCGACGATACTCAGGACACCCCCACCGGGTAGGTCAAGTAAATGTGTTTCTGCGTGTTTTGACTCTTTATTAATTTCTATGAATTAATTTGTTGTTGTCCGAGTTGCAGGTCGACAGGTCGAGGAGAAAGCTTCCCCTCCCCCCTCCTGAGGGTGAGGATGGCGAAGGTGAGGGCCTGCTGAGCGTCTTGGCCATGTATGATTTTACAGCTAAGGAGGACACTGACCTCACACTCAAGCAGGTACACGCTTACACACACAGATACACAAATATGTACACAAACGAAGCAGCAGAGGTGTGTTGATCCTTCATGTTGTGTCCACAGGGGGAGGAGTACACCATCCTGCACAAGCAGGACCAGCTGTGGTGGCGGGCGCAAGACAAACACGGGTACTTTGAATTAAAAAAATTTCACTGTTTGGTGCTCTATTTATTTGTGTTCTCATGGCTTATATTCAAGGTTTAACAAGAGAAATTGGTGCAATATTATCACTGATGTAAAGTAATTATTGTGGTTGGTCAGTAAAACAAAGAAACATGGCTTTCTTATGGCAATGTGCAGCTTTTTGGACATAACCAATTATTTTATAGTTCATGAACTAACCCTTATCATTTAACATTTTGGAATTTAAATATATTTTTCAGTCTAGAACAATGACAGAAAACTCAATTAATGCAACACATTTCCAGGAAAAAGTTATTTATTTTTTTAAATGTCTTAAATTTGTAGATTGTCAGTGTTTTCTTTCTACTGTGTTTCCATCAGGAATAAAGGCTTCATCCCCAGTAACTATGTGACAGAGAAAAACAAAATCGAGGCAAATCCGTGAGTCTTACCACATTTTTAACCATTATTTTAGCAGTTTATTTAGTAATTTTGCAATTATGAAAACAATCATATAAATGCTTATTTTCCTTTCTTGAGGTGGTACTGCAAGAACATCACCAGGACAGAAGCGGAGCAGCTGCTAAGACAGGAGGTATTTATGCAACTCTTTGTATTTGTGGAGCAGAAACAACCATCTGCAGTTCTAGAAGCTTAAAAGTAAAAGCATGCATGCGTGTATGTCGACATGGCCTAAATTAAATGAAACTGAAATAAATCACCCATGCCCTTTAGTGTGTGTGTGTGTGTGTGTGTGTGTGTGTGTCACCAACTTTTTACCTTTCTCTTCTCAGTGTTTTTCTGCATTTTTTTTTAATCTGCTACTTCGATAATTGTTGTTTTTCTGGTGTTATGCCTGCAAAAAATAACATAGGTTCCTTTTTTTTTTTTGCTTTATCTGACTGGTGGATTTAGACTAGCTGTGTCTCAGATTGGATACTTTCATACTTACACTCAGTATTATAAGTGCATTCACTTTCTAATGCGGCTACATTAGGTGGCCTTCAAGTACCTGGAATCTGGAATGTTGTAAACTTCCCGGCCTCAATCATAAATTGTATACAAAAAAAATCCCTGATACCACAATTTAGTTTTAGACTCTGCATTCTGAAGCCTGTTTGGTCAAGAGCTTGAAGTGCTACTGAGCAAGTTTGGTTAGCAAACTGTCATCAAAACTGGAACAAAAATCTGAATTGAGAGGCACTAACTGAGTCAAACACAATAAATGAAATTTGCGGATAAACTAATAATGGATCATTCAAACAAATAATGATCCTTTCCTGTTGTTTTCCAGGCGAAAGAGGGGGGATTTGTGGTGCGGGAGTCCAGTCAAAAGGGAGTCTACACCGTCTCTGTTTACACCAAAACATTCAGGTGATTCAACACCCCACATATACTCTGAAGTGTTCAGTCCCACACTGGCTGACAAAGACAAGTCTTTACCTATAAACTGGCAAACTCTTCTGCTTCTGTGTGTCTCTAGTGCCAGTGGAGATGTTCGGCATTACCAGATTAAAATAACTGACACTGGGCAATTCTACTTAGCTGAAAAACACATTTTCAGCTCCATACCTGAGGTTATACGCTACCACGAACACAATGCAGCAGGTATGTAAGCACATACCCGCTGCTTGTACACGCAACAGCACCAGCTTTCCAGTTGATACTTCAGCTGATGCAGTTTTTTGTGTGTTTTGTGCAGGTCTGGTGACCAGGTTGCGATATCCAGTAGGACCAATGGGAAGGTGTGTCCCTGCCACAGCAGGATTCAGCTCAGGTATAAATACAGAAACACTTACAGGTGCTTTATGTGTAATTTCACAATGATACAGATCAATAATACCTTTGCTGAAGGTAAAGATGTTGAAACATGTTAGTTGTAGTTCCTCCTGAGCCATTTAAAAGGCTTGCTGTTATACTCATTTTCTGTGCTTTCCTGTTAGCTAAAGTTTTATTCTGGAACTCCACTAAAGCACCTTTGCATGATTTACAGTTTAAACACTCATTTGTGTCTCATATTGGCTCTTTATACACCTCACCATTCATCCTCAGTCCAAACAAGCTTTTTTTAGCTTCTTTCTCTTTAAGCTCCCTCCCAAAAAGCCCAGTTTCTTCTGACTGATTACTATGTGTTTGTGAGCTCTAATTTCTTTATTTAGGACATGCTGTCTCCGCAGCAGATGATCGAAAAAATAAATTTCCAACAAGCTGATGTCAGTTTGTTGTGAAAGTAGAAAAGACATAGAAAAACAGACAAAGAGAAACATAGACACGAGAGAGAGACACAGACTAGATATAGCCCCGGGAATACAGCTCAGTAAGAAAGCACAGGAGGTCAGGGACATGACAAAAGGACAAAACAGACACAAGAACAGAGACAACGGACAAAGGGAACTAGGATATCAAAATGCAACCGTAATTAGTAACAAGACAGGAACGGAGATAAAAAAACAAACAAACTGGGAACCTAACTCGGTGAAAACAAAACCTATACACTAAACAGTGGGCACACAGCCCAGGACCATGACACTATATCCATCCATATTGCTCAGCCTATAGCTTTTATTGCATTTTGGCCTTTAGCCTTTATCCCCCTGATGAAGGCACAGGGTGATGTAGGGTACAGGCAATAAAGCTGATCAGTAACACTGTTTTTCATACTACGAGGATATGAATAAGTGGCGCTTACTGGAGCTGGCATTTCAACCCCTTCAATTGCATTGACTGTGTGAACCAGTTTCATTATCGGGTAAAATGCAAACACAGACTTCCTTCTATCAAACTGGCTAATGGTCAATTTGGATTTTTGAATGTGGGCAAAATTAGTTATTGGTTGAAATAAATGTATCCAGATGTTTGCTTAACAAGCTTATGTAAAGTTACAGATTAGAATATAGTGTCTATTTGCAGATGATGTCTTGTTTTATAGCTCAGATTTTGTTTCTTTTCATGTATTTTCCAAGAAAATTTCTGATGGTACATTTATATGATTCATATAAGGCCTTTAGCAAACAATTTCTCTATATACTGCTCAAATCAGGGTTTTGTAATATTGACTAAATGTGGGGGTGCTCTCTGTGAAATTTAAAAGCAAAGCAAAATTGAAAGAATATCCAGTTCTCATGAACAAGAAATAACAGTTTTGAGCATGTTTTGAGTCTGTAAGCTTGATTTTTAGGTCCTGTAAAGCAAGATATTAGGAGATAGGTCAGACGTCAGTCTTCTCTTCACTTGCTTCTTCCTCTTCTTGTTTCTTTCCTATAGAAAAGTGGGAGATCAACCCCAATGAGCTGACCTTCATGAAGGAGCTTGGCATTGGGCAGTTTGGCGTGGTGAGGCTTGGCAAGTGGAGGTCACAGCAAAGAGTGGCCATCAAGGCCATCAGGGAGGGATCCATGTGTGAAGAGGACTTTATCGAGGAGGCCAAAGTCATGATGTAAGGATGGAGTGTATGGGTAAAAGGAGGAGCAGTAAAAGGGCTCCTTATAAACCTTCTGTAACTGAGCTCTCTTTCAGGAAGCTGTGCCACCCAAAACTGGTGCAACTGTATGGCGTGTGCTTGCAGCAGCGCCCCCTGCTGATTGTGGCTGAGTTAATGGAGAATGGCTGCCTGCTGAACTTCCTGCGGCAAAGGTGCAGAACTCTACCAGATTCGTGGCTTCTGTCCATGTGCCAGGACGTGTGTGAAGGGATGGATTACCTGGAATCGCATAGTTTCATCCACAGAGACCTGGTGAGCCAACACAGTAATTCAAGCTACAATTACTCAGCTAAGGTGGGGCTAATTAAAAACAGCAGTATACCATATAACATGATAAGTTTTATGTTTAAACTTTTGTCTCAAGTATTTTTATTGAAAAGAGCACATTTTTACATTTCAGTAAGAAGAAAAGAAAGTGTTACTTATAGCATCGTCATCTACAGGATTTAAATTAGTTTAAGCCTTTCAGGTAGGAGACAAAGGGTCCCAAATCTCATCAAACGCCTTGAGTTTATTTCTAAGTAGAAATCTAATTTTTTTTCTAGGTGCAGAGTTTCTGTTAGCTCAGTGAGCCATTGTTTAGCATTGGGCACTTCTTTCTTCTGCCAAAGCAAAAGGATGAGCTTTTTAGTAGTGAGAAGTCCATATGATGATAGGCATCGCTGGGCTACCTGGAGTTTCCTTGTGTCTGCTGATGCTCCTAAGGTAGCAAGTACAGGATCTGGTTCCACTCTGACCCCCAGCATTTTCAAAAGTGTTCTAAAAATCCCTGACCAAAAGTGGTACAGGTTGGGACATAAAGCAAGCTGTGTAATAAATTTGCATCTGATAACCCACATTTATCACATTGGGAAGAAATCTCTGGAAACATTTTATGTAATTTTACCTTTTCACCTAGCTTTTCACAGCTTTTCACCTAGTTCCCTTTCCCATTCCATTTTAATTTTGTCAGTTACAGTCTACAATTGGAGTTGTATTCTGGAGTGTACTGTATATGTAGGAGATTTTGTTTCTGGGCCAAGTAGAATATTGTAAACAGCCATCCAATTTGTCTGGCTCTACACCCTCAAAATCAGGAAGATGTGATTTGATATAGCTCCTGACCTGCTCACCCCTGTCCCAGTTGACACTATAAACTGCAAAGGATCCAAATAGGTTAATCAGGGACAGGATTTGAGGTACCGATGACTGTGGTTGTGATATGTAAAGGAGAATATCATCTGCATAAAGAGATATATTATTAACAGTTTATTTTGTGTTGTATCCATGGATTTCTTGGTGTGTTCGGATTTTCTCAGCAAGGGGCTCAATTGCCAGTGCAAGGAGCAATAGACTTAGAGGACAGCCCTGCCTAGTTCCCAGGTGTAACTTGAAATTGGGAGAGAGTGTATAATTATTCAATATTTTAGCACATGGATTATTATATAATAGCTTTATCCATGAAATAAACTTATTGCTAGTTTCAAATTTATGAAGGACTGCAAATAAGTAAGGCCATTCAACCTGGTCGAATGCCTTTTCAGCATACAATGATAATATCAAAAGGTCCTCCTTGGGGTGCCGTGGGGAATACATAATTTTGAAAATACGCTGAGTGTCTTTGAGGGATGAACACAGTCTGATCTGGGTGTACTAGCTTTCCTATCAGGCTGCGCAGCCTTTCAGCTAAAATTTTAGTTAAATTTTTTTGATCTGTATTTAACAATGAAATAGTCCTGTAGGAGCCTACCTCACCCAGATTTTTTCCTGTTTTTGGAATCAAAGTAATAGCTGCCTCATTCAGGGTATGGGAAAGCTCACCATTCTCAAATGCCAAAACAATTTATTTAAATAGGGGACCAATAAATCAATAAAATCTTTGTCAAATTTATTACAAAATCCATCTGGACCTGGGCTTTTGCGATTTTTAAAATATTTTATGGATTCTGTAATTTCCTTGTTTGTAATCACAGGTTCTAAATACTTATGGTCAGTGTGGCTAAAAGTTGGGACCTGGCAATCATCCATGAAAGCCAGAGTATCTTCTGATATTGCTTTTTTTGGCGACATATATAACCGTATTATAAAACTGTTGGAACTGTTTATTTATATCTTTATGTGAAGTTAGGAGTTCCCCTGTCTCTGATGTTTCTTGTGAATTGAGCATTCATTCTCTAGTTTATGTAACCATCTGGAGCGTGGGTCTTCCTCGGTAACATCATTCTTCAGTTTGTTAGTTCTTTTGGGGTTTGGCATTCTTACTTTTCTTTGGCAATGTAGTTTCCCAAGCACTTCAGACACCAACTTTTTACTGATGCTATAATAAAAGCGCTCTTGTTTTGTTATAAATGAAGCTTTAAGTCATAATCTGCGAGAGCTACCGCAAGGCATGTCTTATCCACTCATAGCTCCACCTCCTCCACAGGCTTTTCTTTTATGTGTAAATTTTTGACCTGTTAATTATTTTGTATAAACTTCTCTAAAAAGAATCTTTGATGACTTTGCTTGGCATAAAAGAAATATTAAATCATAAAATATGTGATTTAGTGGGTAAAACTTTATTTCAAAGACAGAAAAAATAAATAAGAAATTTAAAAAAATAATTGTGCTACTTAAACTAAGGCTAAAATAACCCAAATGTTCAAATCTATAAGATAAAACTCATTTAAAAAAATGTTTTTCTTTGCCACAGACCCGAGTAGATAATCTGTGTCAGCTGAATTTTGCATCCTAATTTTTTTTTTCCAATTTAGGCAGCCAGGAACTGTCTGGTTAATGAGCACAATGTGGTGAAAGTTAGTGACTTTGGAATGACCAGGTAGGGCTGCCACTTCTTCTATACTTTAACAATTGTTTGTATATAATGATTGATGATTCCACATATTAATTTTGGACTATGAATTTTCAAACCTCATTACTATTACTATGTTACCATTTTGGACACCGACATGTTAGTTTTTTGGAGCCAGAAACGACCATATTTGGACAGGAAGATGGAGTAATAAGTTATAAGCTAACATTAGTAAGTTTGCCTGCAGTACACAGACAGTTATTTTCTATTTAGTGCTGCATAACAGACTGAAAAAAATACTGGACACAAGGAATTTATATCTACTCTTGGTCTTGTTCTATTTCATGTGTTAGGCAGTACTGCATGGGACTTTGGTGTTGGCTTCATTTTTCAGCCCCTATGTATTAATGTTTGGGGAGACATGAAATATATGTTAGCTGAAGCCAGAGCAGCAGTTGGTTAACCTATAGTAGGTTAGCATAGACACCAGAAACAGTTACATTTCCAAACAGGGCTCGAGAGGCAGTGTGTAAACTCAGAAAACTCAGCTTTATTGCTGGTACACTTGTCAGACCTGGACGGGGCCTGCAGCCTAACCTCCCGAGACCCCGCGTCCACATATGGGGACATTACATTTTGGCTTTGCTGCACCTTATACTTCATTCTGCTCAATAGTGTTTTATCCTTTGTTAAGTCATGTTGTTTTTGTTGTGTTATGCTATAAAATAAAATACAGTAAAATACAACTTCCTGTTCAAAGAGGAAGCTTAGTTTATATGCATATCAGGTCCATCTAATCACAAATATCTAGGAGAAATTGAAAATGCATCTCAAACAGGAGCTCAGGCCTCAGGAGGCTAAAATAGAAAACACACCTGATAACAAGACAGGAGGAAAACCAATGATGATGTCACAACAAAGGGTACGGGAAAACTAACACACTGATCAGACTCCGATGACCAAGTGAAGCTGAAGTGAATCCTAGTAGAGATAGGGATTAGGGAGGACTCCCCCCCCACACACACACACAGCCAGTGGTGAAGTGTTGTAGGGGACTCAGTAACTCATATAACTGTGGTTACATTAGGTAACCAAATATTTTAAGTATATTTTTCTGTGAAGTAATTTCTCTCCCATGGCCACATTTCTGCAGCAAAAACAAATATTTAAACTGTAATTATCTCACGTGAAGAAACACAGAGGCCCACGGCCCTCCATTAAAATGTGAATCTATTTAATAAGCATTGTGCTGAGGCTGAAATGTTGCATTTATCCGATGTAAGGTTATGAGAGTAATTTCAGTCTCCTTGCATAAACTCTGCTGCTCAGTTCTCAGGATGGTGAATAACTGCTCCTAATAGCTTTTCTCCGGTTGTATTTTTATTCCTCCTCCGTGTTTTTAGATATGTTCTAGATAACCAGTACACCAGTTCCAGTGGTGCCATGTTCCCAGTGAAGTGGTCTCCCCCTGAAGTTCTCCACTACAGTAAATACAGCAGCAAGTCTGACGTCTGGTCCTTCGGTGAGGAACAACAGGCCAAAGTCACCACCATATACATATTATAAGTAACCAGTAACATATTATATGTAACCAGCAACATGGGTTGCTGGTTACTTAATAATATACCAGCTAATACTTGTGAAAACTAAACGATGTAAACAAAAAAGCACCAACCGCACTGAGTACAGCCGCTGAGCGGTTGTTTCAAACCATAAAAATAGTTTGCAGTTTCTTTTTTTCCCTAATAAATATAAATAAATACAATACAACATAAATAAAATCTAATACACAGGTGGCATTAACAGCAACTATGTGTTTACAGGTGTGGTGATGTGGGAGATATTCTCTGAGGGTCGGACTCCGTTTGAAAACCGCTCAAATATGGAAGTAGTTAATGAAATCACCAGAGGGATCCGACTGTACCGACCGCAGCGCGCCTCACAACCTCTGTACGCCATCATGTACCGCTGCTGGCACGAGGTATTAAACGTTTTGGTGTTTTGACTGTACCCTGTTTCTGCACCTGAGGTTAATAACTGCGTTACATCTTTCTCTTCTTCTTTCTCCCCCCTCTCAATACCCCCGCCTCCTTTCTGTCTTCTTCGGTGGTGCTGCAGAAGGCTCAGGGTCGGCCATCTTTCTCTGAGCTGCTGGAGGAAATCAGAAAACTGGCAGAGAATTCAGAATAACACACATACGACCATATTGCTGGACTTAAAACTGTTTTCTTGCCGTTGTCATGAATGTAAATATACTGTATTCTGTCATTGTAAATAAATATTTTTATTAAGTCTCGCTCTCATCACCCTGTGATTTATGTGACTTCTTTTAATGCACATCACCAGGAAGTACTTATGAGGATTAAAGTGCTGTGGAACTTAACTTGTTTGCTCTGAATTTGAAGGTACTTTTACACACATGAAGCTAATATTCAAACAGTTAAAGTATAGTAGCATAAATATATTTATAGTATGTGTATGCAATTGTATGTTTGAGGCACACAGTGAATAAAAGAGTTAGTGATTAAGGTATACAATGAGATGCTTCATTTATATATATATATATATATATATATATATATATATATATATATATATATATATATATATATATTTAATATTTAATAAAACTTCAGAGAAGAAGAAGAAGAAGAATATAACTGGCTGCACTTCTCCACTAATTTCATTAAATTTTAAGTTTTGTGTATCCTTGCTGACTGAATGAGTTTTCATAACAGTAAACCTGACAAACAAGAAAACCATAAAGATCTTTACAAATATTTTGCGGTGTGTTAAGGTCCCTAAATTTAGAGCTCATATTTATTTAGCTGCTCCTTCACCTCCTCCCTCTGTGCACCTCTGTGTACTCTGTGGCTCCTGAACATTGGCCTTCACGGTTGTTTCGCTGACACTGGACGCTGCAGGAGCCAAAGTAATAAAAGCAGAGATGTTTTTGCCAGCCTGATGACCCTGTCCTTATTCAGTACAGTAGCAGTCACTTAGGATCTGCTTCTAACACGCAATTATCTTCAATACCTGCTCAAAAGCATTTAACAGCATGGCAACGCTGACTGAGCTAGGGTGTTTGTAGCCTTTACTGCCATCTTGTGGTGAAATAGCAGACATGTTTTGGGTGAGAGTTCTGTGAATTTGCTGCATTATCATAATTCACTTGAAAGCAGCCTGACAATACAACACAAATTTCTGTCCGCTGCAATTCTTCAGACAGCTTTGTCGCTTGAATGTAAGATTGATTATTGATTGATGCTTTCTTCTTCTTGAGGCACACAGTTTAAACAACTGACACAAATGGATAAAGTGTGAACTAGGAAAGAAGAAGTAGAATCAAAATTACGCAGTGCAGTAGAAGTGACATTAAGTGAAGGCAGAGAGTTACTGTTTATTTCTGTTTTTAAAAAGTGATTTTTTTTTTTAAACCACTATATCCAGGTGGCAATGAGAGTAAATCAATCTAAACAGCAGTCTCATTTGTGAATCTGAAGTATGAAGACAAGGGTAAGCTCTGTTTACCACAATTATAATTTAAAAACAAATTATATTTAAAAAAATCACTTTTTCCATATGTATACTGTGGGTTTAAATGTCATCACACAAACACAACTGATTAATTATCTTAAATAAATAACTTATTTAATATTTAAAAGCCCTGAACTATTTTGGCCAGAGCCCGGAAGATACGCAGCTGAGTACACACGTGCTCTAAAAACACCAGGAAGTAAATATCGGTGTCGTCACAGAAGCCACAGATAACTTAAACTATCCGAGGACAGCATTGTCTCCGGAGCTAACCGGGTTAGAGCCCACAGAAAACGGAACCTGCCCGAGAACCTGCGTGTTTTTAGGTTTTCTTTTGTTCCAAAGGACTTCAGCGACCTTTATCGGTACTCGCAGCTGCACATGGTCAAAAGGAAGGCTACTGCTGAATTCGGCTTGTTTACATTGCCAAAATATGTAAAAATAATAATAAATAGAAATTAAGACATGAAAAAAAAAACTTCAATGACGACAGGCGACGGGCTGCGTTACTATGGCGACAAACACACGGACACGGAGTCAAGTTGTGTTCTCCGGTGACAACAACACGTTACGCACACCAGAGAAACGGTGTTCACCGCGATAGCGGGAGCTCACTGCGCAGATGAAAGCGATAAAAGGAGATCCCTGTAAGGTCAGCGTGTGGTGTGAGTCTGTGTGTGTGTGTCTAATGTAGCTGCTGCTGCTGTCGCATCTCTGAGATATTTCCCTCAAATGTATCTGTTTTATTCATGGATGATCATTTCATCTGTTTATAATATTGATCCTCTCATGAGGATATTAAATCCATTTCACACTTTATACCAGAATTATTTCACTGCTTTAATATGCAAAGAGCATAAAATATATTAAAAGGTAGTTTTTTTACTCAATAACACATTAGCAGATACAAACAAGCAAAAATAAAATAAGACATACATAAAATAATGACAAATAATAAAATAAATATTGAAATAAAATCCGTTTCAATAGAGACAAAAGGAGAAAGAAAACAAACTTATAAATAACAGAAGCAGAATATGATCTGCTGCCTGTGCTCTGGACCTACCTGATTAATAAATGTGGCTGAGCTTGTACAGCCTGCCTGTACAGTGGTGCAGCTCTACTGCTCATTTGATGATGTTAATAATAATAATAATAATGATGATTATTATTATTACTAACCACTGTTTAAGTGTAATTATCCCATGTACTTTATCAACAGAGTCTTTTTTTATTATTTCTATATGATGAAAAAACAAACATCTATAGCTGTTAAACTACAACAATAACATAAAAAAATCTAACAATAATGAGACTTTTCTCCTGTGCCACACCAATATAAGTGGTGGTCTCAGCCTATTATTAAGCAGAAACATTATTTGTATAAATGCAAGCTCAAAGAAGCGTGCCTTTAAGATTTCCTTGAAGTTTTGGGTGGAGTTTTCCTTCCTTATATTTTGAGGTCTCTTGTTCAAAGGTTTGGAGGCAGAAAGAGCACCACATTTTTTTCCTCTGAGGAGTACTGGGTGTCTGACAGATTGGGGCATAAAGTGACACACTGTCAAAAAAAAAAAAAAAGTAGGCAGTGCCAGTATGTTAGAATCAGTTTTGTGGGGTAACAAACCGCTGTGGCTCTGATAAGGCTGTTTGCTCATTATTTACACGTTGTCATTAATCCAAGGTTTTTTTGGATGGTGCCTGTGTGGAGATAAGAATAGGAAGAGAGCCACGATTTTGCCGATATTCACTCGCCTGCCTTCACCCGCATGTGAACTTGAGTGACATCCCATTCGTAATCCATAGGGTGCTTAAAAGATGAGGCCTACAGCCTCTTCCTCCAGGTAACACTTTAATGAAACCACTCATGAGCGAAATTATTAATTTGTGTCACGTGTCTCCATATTTTCAATGCTTTAATAACCGGTTGTTTATTTCTAATCATTCAGAGCTGCTGATATTGGTTGTAAAATATTTGACTCTGTCCTCTGGTAAACATTTTTTTTAAGAATCCAGCTGCTCAATTAATCAAGACATGCAGTCCTGTTGAAAATTTATTACATTAATACATGACTAATAATAACAATTACGTGTAACATATGCAACAGTACAAGAGACACAGGGGACTTTTTTCTGCATGAGGTACTCAATGGATACAGATGCTTTATTTAACTGAAAGTACTAACAAATAAAAACACTATAAAATGCTCCATTACATGCAGATTTATGCACGCTTAGTCAAGAAAAAACAGCAATTTATGACTTTGACTTTCATAATATATGATTATATTCATGTAATTAATATTACTGCAATGATTATTTTGTTCTGGGTCATACTTTGAGAAATTCTGCTTTAGGTTCTGACATGTCTTGTCTATGCTTTTCCTTTATCTGTTACTTTCACATTATATTTCCCTTTCTGTGATTTTTTTTTTCTTTTTGATGTGACTTTATTTTCTGCAGGCACTGCTGGTTTGAGTGATTTCATACTGAAGCTATAAACATTCATAAAGTAAATGTAACAGCACTAATAGCTTTTTAAAAAATATATTTTTAATCATATTAATGAAAACCAGACACAGCAATCTGTTCCAAGATCCAACTTCCTCTCCTTTCCCTCCAGAATAAGAGTCTGATGGAGCGTTATGAATCTTTGGGCCCGGTCGGGGAGGGCAGTTATGGCACTGTGCTTAAGTGTCGACATCGAGACACCGGTCGCCTCGTCGCCATCAAGAAATTTACAGACTCTGATGATGACAAGATGGTGAAAAAGATTGCCCACAGGGAGATCAAGCTACTCAGGGTACCTGTCCGTCAATCCATCAGCCTACCAATCACTAAATCATTAAGGGAAACCTGAGGAAAGAGGCCAATAATACAGACTAAGCCTAAAATAACTCTGTGTCAGATTCTAACATTAAGTTTAAAAGTCACTATGAGAGGAACCCAGCAGCTTGTCTGACATTGGACAGACTGGTTGTATTTGTCAGTGCGTGACACCTATGGTACCTCAGATGGTTCCTCAAAAGATGCTTAAATTCGATTATAGGGTCTATCTGGCATATTTTTCTTCCCAACTTCTGCTATGCAACAATATGTAATGTTAAGATGTGAGTTGTTTCTTTAAGTGTAACAAGGTATAACTGTGGAAAAGGGGAAATAGTGTCCAGGCTTTGGTAGGTCTGAGCAGTTTAAGTGAACCAAAACACTGATGCCACCAGTAACAGGAAGTGTTGGTTGTGATGTTTTGGCTCAGTACTGTCTGCATTCACAGAGTACCCACAGAGTAATCCAGCTTAAAATTCACAAACACTTTTTCATTTTTTTTCTTTGCATCTTTTTCAACTTAAAGCAACTGCGGCATGACAATCTGGTGAACCTCCTAGAGGTGTGGAAGCGCCGTCGCCGATGGTATCTGGTGTTTGAGTTTGTGGACCGGACGCTCCTGGACGATCTGGAGCAAAACCCGAGCGGACTGGAGCTGAATACATGCCGGCAGTACCTGTACCAGATCCTGAGGGCTGCTGCCTTCTGCCACCAGCAAAATGTGAGGATAAATGATTAAATATCCCCTCAGCTCTTAAAATGGTCTCAGACAGGCATGGGTTCTAGCCAGGTGTGGAGGGTCTACCTAAAAGGTGACTGTGACTTGTGTTCTACATCCAATTACTTGCCAAGGACGTTGTTTTTCAAAACTAGTTCTTAAAGTGATTTTGTTAACATTCTTCAAAGACTTTCCAATATACCAGATGATGTCTGATTCTTTCTCTTCACTCCCAGATTATCCATCGTGACATCAAACCAGAGAACATCCTCATCTCTCAGGAGGGTGTGGTCAAGCTGTGTGATTTTGGCTTTGCCCGTACAGTGGCACTGACCACTGAGAGTGGGGTTTACACTGACTACGTGGCCACTCGATGGTACAGAGCCCCTGAACTGCTGGTTGGAGACATCAAGTACAGCAAGTAAGTATCTGTGTATTGATCTGCAGACATTACTCGTGCTGTGAGATGTCTCTTGATTAGAAAATATTAATGTGTGGGTGTGTTTGTGTGTGTTTAGACCAGTAGATGTGTGGGCCTTGGGGTGTGTATTATTAGAGATGTTAACAGGCCAGCCTCTGTTTCCTGGAGACTCAGACCTCGACCAAATATATCAGATCATCAGGTGCTTTGGTAAGTGCTTCATACAGTGTTAGCAAGTTGTCTTTCCTCTTCCCCGTGCTAACCACACTCTCTTCCTCTATAGGTAACCTTACTACTCATCACCAGGAGCTCTTCTACAGAAATCCTGTATTTTCTGGAGTCGGGCTGCCTGAATGTTCTGACAGAGTCGCTCTCCAGCAACGCTTCCCGACAATCACACCCACCGCCCTGGATCTGGCACAGGTGCAGTTTATTTTAATTTCAATATACAAAAATAAAATAATTTTTTAAGGTTTGCATAAGGTATTTTGAGTTGCTGTAGCATATCCTGGATATAGCAGTTCACGGAACATGCCAACTAAAAGACCGTGTGTGGATTTTCAGGGGAAAAAAATTACTTTTTAGATATGCTAGGAATCCTATTAGAGATCTGTGGCATTCACATGGATCTTTGGGTCCTACCTGACACAACTGCCGATCTTCTGAAAGTATTTTATCATCTGTTTGAGTCACTTTCAGACTAAGACATAGCAGTAATACCTGTGGTGTGTTTTTTGTCTCTCAGAGGTGTCTAGCGATGGATCCAGAAAGACGGGCTCAGTGCTCGGAGCTGTTAGAGCATCCACTCTTCACACAAGACTCCTTCCACATCCGGTACCAATTTGTTTTAGATGCTCCTGATGCTGAAACATCTTGAAATGTTGTGAACAAGAGCAGTACTGATAACATGAATCAAAAATGAATTGTTTTGGGCTAGTGAGTAGCCACCAGATTTGAGTTACTGTCCCACCTTTCTCTGTATGTTTAGATTTTTGGACGAGCTAAATGCTAAGATCCAAAAAGACCACAGAGAAAACTCCACCTTTCCCAAAATAACCAAAAACCCAAGAAAGGATGAAGGGGATGTGAAAAGCTGTAGAGGCAAGGACAAGAAACAACATGAAGGCATGGATGAGAAAGTCAACAAGGAAAAGATGGCGAAAACAAAAGGAAAACAACCTCTGAAGGTGTCTAGATCCACTCGACAGTCAGAGTCTATGATCTCCACTAAGCAATCCAAAACAGGCAGCAAGGTTATCCAGAATGCAGCTCAATCTTCCATGGCCATTAGAAGTAAAGCAGGCAAAGTCACGGGTGTAGATTCGAAGAAAGAATCAGATATTCCCACGTTAACTAAAACCCTTGCTCTTGATTTGTCAGAGAACTCAAGGATGGCTGCAAGCCTGGAGAACAATAAAAGTGCATCAGCAAAACCTAAACATGAGATCACTCTATCTCCAGATACAAGGGAAGACCATGAAAACACTGTGTCGTGTACGACTGAGAAAAGCACGCAGGAGATCTCAAGATTGTGTAAATTGGAATCAAGTCAGGAGTTTGAGAAAAAATTGGACACAACAAACAAAAAAGTTTCCAAGTTGTTGAAATATTCAACCACTGACCATCTAAACTTCAGTTTGTCTTCAAAACCTTCTGTGGAATCAGCCACTGACTGGTCCAACACAGGCTTGCCATTAAAATCATCTCAACTGGGAAGCAAAGATAACATTGAGGTCCATACTACACTGTTTGTCACCAAACAGTGTGAAACCAACACTGATGGAGAGGATCTGACTGACCGGACAGCAGACTCCGACCAAAGAAAGACATCCGGATGTCAAAAAATACTATCATCAAATCCAAACCCATCTAGGTCTACTTCAGAAATGAACAACTCCTCTTTGCCCTCATCAAAGAATCATACTCCAGATCTTCCAACACAGTCTTGCACAGTTTTTATGGAGGCCAGTCCCCCACATTAATAAGGTCATACCTGAAGAATTAGGCTCGTCTTCCAAGGGGCTTCCAGAACACAGTCATCTTAGAGAAGACAATGACAAGGACATACAAATACTACATTCTTCAGGTGGAGATTACAAGCAGAATCCTGAATCTTCCTGCCTACATCAGCAGAGCATTTCCAAACCTAAGACTTCTACAGAAGCCAGAACAACTTCAAATGAAAACACATTAGAAACGCTGAATGTCTCAGATAAAGAGAACCAAGAAGATTTAGCTTTTATTGTGTCCATTAGTGCAACAGTCAGTTCATTAGTAGCTCAAACCACCAATGCCTATGGAGGTTCAGGTAAAGAGAAACAGAACAACACCAGTGCCTTTGAATCTGATGTAAAATCTTGGAAAGTTCCTCAATCCGAATGTTTGGTTGGAGGAGAATTTAAAACAAAGCCCAGATCTTTCAGCGACCACATGAGTTCCACAATATTCCCACAGACTCAAAAATCTACTCTTGCTACTGATCACAGCAAGATGAATGAAAACCAAGAACAAACTGACAAAACAAATATATCTAGTGTTCCAGATCTGACTTCAGTCACATCTACAGAAACTCTGCACCTTAGAGCTTTGACAAGCAGCTCCATCCTTCACAACAAGGACAGCACAGACCTTAATGACTTTGATCTGAGTGTCTCCTGTTCTTCCCCACCACCTCCATTCTCTTCCATTCCTCTCCTCCTTCCTCCATCCTCTGCGTCTCATGTCAACTCCTCAATCATCAGAACCCACAGCTCAGCCATCAGTGATCATTCTATCCTAGTTGCATGTTCCCATTCAAGGACTCCCACCGTCAGGTACCAAACCAAATGGTGCTATGTTGTGCAAAATCTTGTAACGGTTTTGTGACAGTTTCTTAGCCTGTAGGCTGAACATTGCCTAATTTCATTAAGCCTGTCAGGTGTTTTGAGTCCTGCTTATATTTTAGACCCATTACTCTTAGGTGCTGTCTAATGTGAACCTTGTTTGATTCTTGTTATTCAAATCTTGCCCAGTTTGATACATGTGTTTTCTCCTTTGGTTTTACAGGTGTTTAGACAAGCCAAGACATCACGGTGGCATTTATAGCCGAAAAGCCCAACAGTTTCCATCGAGCAGTGTTACAGGATCACTCACCTTTCAGGTTACAGCTTAGGCAAATCTTTGTTTTGGTTACAGAATAACCAGAATGGAAAAAATCTTTCAAAATAACCTCTCTTTGTCCATTCAGGGACCAGAGAAGAATCAGACCTCCTTTGTATCTGACTGCCCCAGTGACAACTGTGGTGTTGCAGTGGCTAAAAATAAATTGCACATCCATTTCCCAGATCTAAGTTGCTCAGTGCTGCCAGAGGTCAGAGGAAGAGATGGTATGCACACACATCTTAATACAGTGGTAACAGTTTTCAGATCATTGGCATTGGTGATGATGGCTGCTTCATTTGAGCCAGTTGTAGTCCAGTGTTCATGCTGAATGTTAACTGTTATCAGCGGCACCGCCTTCGGACTAACAAGGGTTTAAAAAGTCCAGCTTCCTTTAAGATTTGATTAGAAAAAACATATACATCAGGACAATATGTAAGAGAGTAATTTTGCTTTGTTTCACTCAGTGGCTTTCCAATTTATATATCTGTGGTAGCTATATGAGACAAGGTTTCTGTTCAATAAATGACCAAAATATGTATCGATCACCTAAAAACTGAAAAAATCAAATCAAGTGACTCGTGTTATTTTTTCTCAGGAAAACAAAATAAAGGAGCTTCCAAAGACCAGAGGAAAGACAAACAGCCGCTTCCCTCCCATCTGCCAGCAGAACCACAGCAGTATGGACACAACAACAGAAACACATACACACCCAAACAAACATAGGCCTGGCATGCTATTTCTCTAACCTGCTGTAGTGGACACCACTGAGTAGCAGATAACCAGTGTTGGATTTATCCATTGTAATGTTTTATTATAGCCACATTTTGCTCGTGTAAACAACCAGATTTACATTTGGTTATTAGTCAAATAACCACATAATGATGAAACTATAGCAACAAAACACTAAACTTTGTACATCATGTCAAAAAGACAGACAATGTATATTAATGACCTTTTTTTGATGCTTAACTATGTTAAATCGTTTCAGAGTGACAAGTGGACTGTTTGTAAATGTGTTTTGAATCACTGATTTCAAAAAGAAATCTACATTAATCTTGTTTTACTTTGATCTGATAAAAAAAAAATAAAGGAGCCTTTAAAGAAGAAAGAGAGATGGATTGGTTTGTGTTTTGGTAACTAAACTTGAGCTAACAGCAGTAACATATTAAGATTCATCACTTGAGTCCTCTGAAGAAAGTGAGGCTGCTCTCCAGGCTGCCGATGACTTGGTGCTACGTGACGCCGTGCCGTAAAGTCCTATTTGTCCTCTCCTGTTGGTCAGGAGGTAGTAAAGGAGGCTGAGAGTAGGGTTGGAGTTGTTGTTAGTGACGGGTCTCGCAGCAGCTGGCTGCGTCCTGATTGGTCCTCCTGCCTGTTTAGTGTGTGATTTCTTTGGTGGAGCCTGGACGGCTGGCTTTTTGGTTGTACCTGCCACCTGCTGCTGTGACACAAATATCAGAGATTAAATAAGTTTATTGGTAACAAAAAATGAAAAAAAAAATACTGAGCACATCATCACAATCAGCTGGAAATGCAGACATACCACACAATTTTTTTTGTCAGTGTAAAACTTTTAAACTAGGCTACAGTTTATCTGTCATGGCGCTACTTTTTAGTGTAACCAGTCCTCTGTGCACGTACTTTCCCATCGGCTGCTGTGGTCATCCTGGTCGGGGTGTCGGGTGTAGTGTCAAAGAAAATCCTGCAGGTGTCGTCCACAGCAGAACCATCGACCTCCGGAACCGCAAAACCCGTCAGAGAGGAGCTGGGCCGAGCTAATCGAGGGAAATCAGAGGCGTTTGTGTCAGTTTGTCAACTCTGGAGTTAACAACAACTTATAATATCATAAATAACCATTTGTGTTTTTGGAAGTTTTTTGTGACAGTCAGCACAACCTTGAAACTATCCATCCATCCACTTCTGCTTATCCTTTTCAGGGTCGCGGGGGGCTGGAGCCTATCCCAGCTGTCGTAGGGCAAGAGGCAGGGTACACCCTGAACAGGTCACCAACCTGTCACAGGGCCAACACAGAGACAGACAACCACATTCATGCTCTCATTCAGGCCTATGGGCAATTTAGAGTTTCCAATTAGCCTAACCCCAGTAAGTGCTTTGTGTCTTTGGACTGTGGGAGGAAACCAGAGTACCCAGAGGAAACCCATGCAACATGCAAACTCCACACAGAGAGAAGAAGAGGCCTGGGCCAAGGTGGAATCATACCCAGACCTTCTAGATGTTATTCTAACTGTGAGGCAGCAGTGCTAACCAATGCGCCACTGTGCCACCTTGAAACTAATTTATTTTTATTGAAAGTACATTTCTTGTCTGCACTACATACGTTTCCGACATACGGTCCCTGATCCAACACACCTGAATCACATATAGAAGTCATTAGCAGGACTCTGGAGAACTTGATTGCATACTCAGGAGGTAATTCAGCCATTTGATTGACACCGGCTCTCGAGGCCTGGAGTTGGCCACCCCTGCTCTAAGGTCTAAGTCATCATAGTTGATAACCCTGTGCTAATCATATATTTTGGAGGATGGATAAATGTTTGGGGGTAGAAAAAACATGAATAGAAAAAAAAAGCTACTTTTTTTTTTTGCTAGAAAAATTATTTTCTACCTGTATCCAAAACATGAGGTTCAGGTTTGGAGTGAGGTCACTGATGATGACCTGGACTTCAGAGGTGTGTTGAAGTGTTAAAATAATACAAAAAAAGAATATAAAACTGGTCAGTTTCAGTCAATGTTACACATCCAATCCCAATGAGACTGAGAAGTGTCTCCACCAGCTCCTCCAGCCTCCAACTGTAGATACAGTGGTGTGAAAAGGTGTTTGCCCCCTTCCTCATTTCCTGTTTTTTTGCATGTTTGTCACACTTAAGTGTATGCTGTTTACCATGCTGGAAAAGCATTTTCTACACACTACACAGATAATTGCAGTAACATCACCTTTAAAACCCTTTATATCTGTTACTTAGCCTCTGTTTACTTTGCAGTACTCAATGGTGAACCTCTATCTTATCTACACCAAGGTCAACAAGTCTGTTTGTATCAAGGTGTCTGCGCTGCTATTTGATCTGTGCTGCATATTTCATGACGACAGGACTGAGGTGTGTTTTTTGTTTGTTTGTCTTTTGTTTGCTGCAATGCTGCCATGAAGACAGTGAACTAAAAATAGGTCCAGTAACCAAACTTGTAAACACTGGATGCTTTTAATCTGAAACATTTTCATCTTCTGGCTTAAATTATTCAGATTATGATCAGGTTACTTGTACTCACCGTTAGTTAAGTCCATGCTCTGAACTCTGAGGAGGCAGAGGAGTAAAATGAAGGTCAAACTCCAAGGCATGACTACCGATGCAAGGAAGGAAGAAAGCGGATGGGAAGAAGACAGAGAGCGGAGTGACTTGGGATAGCAAGGTGTCGAATAAAAAGAGGCAGAAAAAGAAGTGTGAAGGAGGGAGGAGAAAGGAAGGGAAGACATGCAAAGCGTCTAGACTGTAAACATTAGTCAGAGTAGGAATGACAGGATTTGTGGTTCTGTGTTGCAACAGAGTAAAACCGGCTAATCCTTGTTGCTTTTTTTAAACTTTATTTGTTTTAGGAATGTTGATGGAGCAACATCAGTGTGTGTTCTCTGGTACTGGAAATGGTTTAGTTTGGTTTTCAAGACTGCTTGCATGAAAATCATCAGCTCCTCCACACAGGGCTTCTAGATCCAGACTGCAGGGTCTGGAGAGAAGATTTCACGCTACATGTTGCAATAACCTCAGACTCTTGTTCAGTGCTCTGTGAAATACCGTGAAGATATTGTGCTTAAAATTGCTTTAAAGGGCCCAAATTCTTTGTATTGCATCAGTTTGAATGCTTTGAAACCGAAAGAGCCTCCGATATTCAAACTAAATCTGCAAGAGTACAGTTAGTGCTCAGTAAACTTTTAAAGAAGAAGGAAGTCATTTTTCTGCTAAACTTAAACTACTTGTATGCTTTTCCATTGATAATTAGTAATTATCATTATTTTTTCCATGTTTCATTTATTTATTTATTTTAGGCAGGGTAAAGCTGCCAACTTAGCCACAATGCTAGTGCTGGGAGCTTGTTACTTTTTCTGAAACCAGAGATGATCGGGACCATTCCACTTCCTTTCAGTCCCACCACACGGATGTTTGCTGTACTTTATTTGGAGACACGGCGGGCTGACCCCGATAGTTCTTCCCACTGCGAAGCCAATGCATGCTGATTGGTTTGTTAAGGATTTACTGAAGGACTAACCCCATTTCTAACTGATAAACAAAGATTAACAAGTTAGTTAAACCACGAGCCATCTGGTAGTTCCCGGTGTGGTGTTTGGAAGGAGTGCAGAAAAGCAGCCTAAACAGTGTTACACAGCTGCAATTTGCATAATAAAAACAGAGAGAAGATATAAAGTATTGATAATAGTTCATCTCGAGTCTTTATTCAATAATCCAATAGATGTTGGGAGGAATGAGAGCTTTTAACGGTTGCTTTTACAGCTTCTTGCTCCGTAACGTTTCATGGCAATTTTTACAAGTTTCTCAATTCTCTATTTTGTTATTTCTAAATTGCCAGAAGTGAAAAGTTTTGCAGCCGCAGGAGTGTCCCTAATATTCATTCAGACATTAATCTTTAAGCTTTTTGTGAGCCAAACAGAGACGTTAACTCAAACATTTCAGTTTCAGATCATCGCCTTAGCGACTGCAGGCCAGTCTGGACTTCACAGGAAGTATTTGTCCACTAAATCTTTTTAAACATTTCTTGTTTTATTCTTATCTCAAACAGTGAGCAACATTCGGATGATTGTTCTCACAAAATGGTGCCATTGGATCTTTTTGGCATTTCAAAACCAGATTGTTAATTTTAATGATGTTTAACAACTGGATTTACAGACTCCTTAAATATGAAGGAAAGAGACACTTTGAGACCAAGACTTTGAGAGTCTTTGTGTGTTCAGAGAGGACGGTCATATGTTGAAAAATAAAACGTGATGGACCTCAGCTGTTATTATACAGCAATAAATTTTTACATTTTTACTCCCGGTGATCAAAAGGTAAGTGTAACAAAGACACATGGAGCCCGGCTGAATCCTGCAAACAGCTTTTGATTTTTCAAGAGAAACTCTGTTGGAGGCACAAAGGACGCTTCTTTGCCATCTTGGAGCTGAAAGCATGAGTACAACATGAGGAAAGAATAATATTTGTCTGTCCTCTGCCTTAGTTACAAATACACGTCTATCAAACTGTCGGGGAAAAGTCCCATCATTTGGTTTAGTTTGTTTTCTTTATTATCTCAGCTGTTGGGTCGGTGTTTGGCTCAACGGGCTCATTTAGCAGTTTATGGAAACAGTTACTCATTCACTTACCACACAGAGGTTTCCCTGCAGCAACACAAGGCTGCGCTCTCCCTGTATCTCAATACTGGTGTTACTCATGTGAAACGAGATTTCCCAACTTCATACACACACATGGACACACACACGGACACCCGCTATAAACATAGCAGTGGTTTCCAAGGAAACAAGTGTCTGTTTACATGCAGAGGCCTACTGTAGCGCTCTGATCTATTCAGGTTTGTGTACACGTGCTTTACCCTCATGATCCTCTCCCATTAGCTCATTATATCCAAACAAAAGGCAGATTGTCTTTTGAGCCATGCGTGTGTCAGTATATGTCAGCTGGATGGGTACACACACACACACACACACATCATCCACTTTATTAGTTACCAGGTCGGTCCCCTTTTGCCTTCTTCATGGCACAGATTCAACAAGCTGCTGGAAACATTCCTCAGGGGTTTTGGTCCACACCGACACGACAGCGTCGCACAAATGCTGCAGATTAGTCGGCTACACACTCACGATGTGGGTCTCCCTAAAGGTGCATCCTATTGATGCACCGGTGACTGTGGAGGTCATCTGAGAGCAGTTATCCTGCTGGAAGCAGCCATCAGAAGATGGGCACACTGTGTTCATAAAGTGATGGACATGGTCAGATGGACTGTGGCGTTGAGACTCATCAGACCAGGCAACCTTTTTCCAACCTTCTACTGTCCGATGTTTTTGAGCCTGAGTGAACTGAAGCTTCTTATAGTTTCCTGTTCTCAGCTGACAGTGGCACATGCTGTAGTCTTTGGCTGCTCTTACCTGATTCAAGGTTCAATGTGTTGTGCATTCAGAGATGCTCTTCTGCAGACCTTGGAGAGGTTATTTGAGCTACTGTTGCCTTCCGATCATCTTAAAGCAGTCTGACCTCTGGCATCAACAAGGCATTTTCACCCAGAGAACTGCAGCTCGCTGGATATTTTCTCTTTTTCAGATCATTCTCTGTGAACCCCACAGATGGTTGTGTGGGAAAATCCCAGGAGATCAGCAATTTCTCAGACTTCAGTGTCATTTAAATCACCTTTCTTTCCCCATTCTGATGCTCAGTTTGAACTTCAGAAGGTCATCTTGACCATGTGTACATGCCTAAATGTATTGAGTAGCTGTCATATGATTGGTTGATTAGATAATTACATGTTAGTCATGACACAAATGATCTTGCATTATCACTGTATATCAATATAAAACTGGTGTGAAGGTGTATAAATGAGCAGAGATAGACAATTTACATTCAGTATTTTATTTTGAAAAAAGTATTTTGGAACGTTTATAAATATAAATTCTTGTATTTGTGAAGATGAACTTTAAAGTGCAAAAATTATGATACAGTTGCGGCAATGATACACTTCAGTGATACAAAATTAGTAAGGAGTGAATAAATAATCACTGTTTTATAGAGATCTTCATAAACATAATTTTACAAAAAAACAAATAAAAAAAAAAATCAGCATTGCAGATCTTTATTTAGAGCCTGAACAGATGAAATAAAACCAAAAACTGAACCTGAACCTGAAAAAAAATCCAACTCCACATCTACAAAAACATCCAGGACCAACATTCCTGAGCTGATGCTGAAGGTCTAGGTGAACTTCCTGATGAAGCGCAGTTTCAGATATGTAATAATGAGGAAGCAGATGGTCATGATGGCCAAGGCCAAGTGATTCTGCCAGAGGCCCCAAGTGGAGTAATTCACGCCCTGATCCTCCAGAACCTTCTCCCCTGTCAAACAGCTGGAAACAAAGCACAGAGGTTCCTCACCAACCAAATGACTGCCACAGCGATGAGAGTGAGCAGCCTGACAGACGTACGTAGGTGTAACTCTAACCAGCTAACTGCCCAGCTCAGCTATAATGTAACCAGTCAACGGTACTGATGTCAGAGCCAAAAACCATCAGGAATTTGCCAGAACACAGATTAGCAGTCTCTGCTGACAAAAAACTACAACCTCTGGTGGTATAAATCACATTAGCACCAAAAACTGCAGTTCTTCTCATCACCACTCCAATCCTCACAGACTCCCAGGTTAAAATATCAAAGCAAAAAGAAACCTGATTACAGCCTGTGGATAGTTATGCCTTTGATAACATCTCATAGCATCATTGGGGGGGGGGTTCTTTCACCCCTTTTTCCAAATTAATATTTTGTGAAATAACTGCACTAATTTGTTTATCAAACATTTTTGCAATACCTTGGTAGTTATCAACACTGACACATTTGCACAATCCCACCTCATGGTTTCTTGTGTGTGCGTGCGTGTGTGTGTGTGTCAGCCCTTCTTACCTGGGTTGGCTGGTCGTGGTATTTGCTTGGTCACAGAACTCCAGCCCGGTGAACTCATTCGCCTGCAGAGCCTGGAGAGATTCACGGATAAATCAACATAAACATCATCCAGGAGGGGCTTCATCTGCAGACAGCGTTTACCTAAAGGACCGGTCCTGCCCACTGCAGGAAATGTGAGGGCACTAACTATTCCTGATTCTTTAATAAAAGGCACTGTTCTTCCTGGTAAGGTGATGTGAACGTTACTGCACAGAAGTAAAAATCTGTGGTGAATTAAAGTGTTTTGAAATCTTTACAAAAAGAAACTTAGTATGTAATGTGTATAAAACAGAATTAATTAGAGATGTAATGACGTTATGTTATGTTATTATGTAGCAGGTTTACTGGTGCAGCCCAGCTGAGATCAAATATGTGCCACTTAAGTTGGTCACAGCTAAAGTTAACCCCCCAGACCTGATTTATGGGAAGAGAATTTTAGTTTTTGATATAAGCACAGATTTATTTGTCAGTATTTATACTCACACTGAGGCCGTATCTGGGTATACTCAAGTATTTTAACCAAGCGAGCCAGCTGACAATGGAGGGGATGTTCACCAGCAGTCCTGCAAAGATCTGTGGAAAAGGAAAACGAGTGAGTGAGCCTGTGCTCAGCGGGGTAACTTCAGCTTTAACCCCGGGTCATCAGTACTATCAGAGTGGTTCACTTCTCGCTATCTTTATATTGACACCGGCTGGAAGATCGCACATCTGGACAGTTTCTCTTCCTCTGAGCACCAATTTAATTTAATAAGCCTTCATACAGCAAACAGAGCACCTAGGCCTTGAACACGTTGACCTTAGATAAGATTTGTAGAATTACTGGTTGTATTATGTTTTTATAGCTGCTCTTTTCTTTGCTCCCACACCTTTTACCACTGCTGCTGAAAGCCATGCCACTTTGCTAACATCACCATCATCAGTCTGACCACTCTGAGGATTAACAGTGTTAACATTAATACTGATGTTTGTCATTTGGCATTTTTATAAACAAATATATCTGTATAAAGAAATAGCTGAACATTATGAGATTTCCTTAGGGTGAAGCCAGAAAAGGGAAAAGACACTCTGGGTACGTCGACCCATCTGGGTGTCATCATGGTTTTGTGAGTGTTTCCTTGTGTTATGGATTTCGATAGAGCTCAAGCTTATCCTCGTTTATAAACAGCTGTGGTTTTTATCTCAAACATATGTAACACAGATGCTAACTGTGTGGAAATATGGGGAGTTTTCTGGTGATCTGAGCCACAATTCCAGCATTTCCTATGTAAGAAATTAATCGGGGGTCACTTTCCCAGCTCACAGACTGTACACAAAAAATGGAAGTAGCCACAGTGATGTCACCAAGTGGTTGGTGAAGCCTTAAGCTGAGCACTTTTCATGTTGCCAAATTAGTTCTTGGAGTTTTGTGTATTCATATGTTATATTTTATTTTATAATTGGTATAGGGTCAGAAGCCTGTGAAGCTGAAGGACACATGACTCACATGTTAAAGCAATTCCTGCTTTATCCTTCTTTTTTACTCTAATACAATCATCATTTACAAAACTAATATCACATTGTTTTCATTAAGACTTGAAACTAACAGCTGAAACAATATACCTATCGGCACTGTGCTCACTGAGCTCATTAATCAAGTCAAAAGTAGGGTCATTCTCCCATAACCTGCTATACAATCAGACTTCTTTTTGAAACCAGAGGAGACGCCCCCTGCTGTCCAATAGAAGGAATGCAGATTGAAGGCACTTCCCCACTGGCTTCTCTTTTCAGAGCTGCAGCCATCTTTTTATATACGGCCTCTAAGACTCAGAGCACAAACGTTTACACAGGCGTATGTCGTGTGTGCGTCACCATCATGAAGACGCAGGTGATTGTCATGAAGATGTTGGCGATGGCCACCACCGTCTGGTCGGCCGAGATGGCGAAAGCCATGGAGGTGGCTGTGTAGGCACACAGAGCCACGGTCAACATGAAGAGGAAGAACGCCCCGACTGTCGGCTTCAGACCTGTACATAAGCAGACAGAATCAGGAATCAGAGCACCGAGGTTATAATTAGCAACAAAGACATAAAAATAGCACAGTGAAATAATTCTTAAAAATCTCCAATTTTATTTAGTGACTAAGCAGTGCAGTTTCATTGCTTCAACAATCAACATACTGACTGCAACAGCTACAATCTTGCTAGTTGGAGATGAATTAATTTTTCTTTCAGATACGCAAAACATAAACAGACTTTCTGACTTTACTTATTTACTGATCATTTACACAATCAGTGGTTTGTTGTGTTTTTCTAAACATGTGTTACCAACAGGGGAAGTTGCAGAGCGCCCTCTGGTGTACAAACATGCAACATCAACATCGCTGACATGGTTAACGGGTGTTTCTCCATCTTTAAAATTTTTTTAATTTTCATTTACCGTCTATTATAAATGCTGATACATCGTCCATTTACATTCACCTGCCGATAAAATCGTCTCGGCTCTGTATACAACTAAAGTATAAACATCAGCATAGCACAGCTCGTCTTCCACCTACCAATCATGAAGTATGCCACACAGGTGAAGACGATAGCAGGGATGGTCCTCAGTGTGATGATGTCAGACAGGATCTTACACAGGAAGTAGACCGATACCCTGTAGTAACCGCTGATGTACTCGTGCCTGCAGACAGAGAAAGAAAAACAGGAAACGTTTCGTTAATACACCAAATCTTTGAAAACCAAATGATAATTACAGGTGATTGTTGTAACTGCAGACTTAAAAAAATGGACTGCTACCTTTTCCATGGTTCTTCTGTCATTAGTATTTATTGCATTATAATCATTAATGTTTATTATTTTACAATTATAATCAATAAACATACTGGAAAAAATCTGAATTAGCAGGAAAAATCTGCGCTTGCATAGAAAAGTCTCCAAAATGTAATATAGAAAACTAATAATATTATGATAATAGTAAAAATACATAAACTTTACATTGTTTTTATACTTATTTACTCCTTATTAATTGAAAAACATATTAAAAGGGCATGTGTTTTAATAATTAGATGTATTTGTTCTCATTGCAAATGTGCAATGTAAAATGGTGTATTGCCTTTAATGTCCTGCAGAGGGCAGCGTAGCACCTGAAAAACACATGGTTCCAGTTTTCATCATTCATATCTCTAGATGGTATGCGAGTGCCCAAAATGTCACTCTATATAGAGCTCTTTATTAGGGGTGGCTGTAGCTCAGGAGGTAGAGCAGGTCACCAACTGATCGGAAGGTTGGCGGTTCGATTCCTGGCAGCATGCCAATGTATCCTTGGGCAAGATACTTAACCCCAAGTTGCTCTCCAACTCCGTTGGAGTGTGAATGTGTGTGAATGTTAGATAATAAAGCACTTAGCTTAGTTAATCATGGAAGTGCTTGAATGAATGGGTGAATGCAAAACGTGTTGTATAAGCGCTTTGAGTGCTCAGAAGAGTAGAAAAGCACTATATAAGAACTAGTCCATTTACCATCAATGCTAATTAATTAATGACATAATGACCTTATTTCACTTGGAAAGAAAGCAGAGTTGTATATTTCCCAAAATGGAAGATTAATTTTACCCAAATACTGATAACCTTTGACCTGATTTCTGTCCCAGGATGGCACAAGTCCCCACAATGCTGCTGTGCTATCAGATGTTTGTCAGTACAAAGTGATTAAGAACATCTTTAAGAATGAATTTCCTTTAAGCTACTTTTTAAAAGTAAATGAATGTTTGAGTGTGAGACCCACGTGAAGATTTTCCTCTCTGTGATGAAGAGCTCGGCAGCCGACAGGGAGCTGAAACACTGATTCACAACGACGAAGAAGAGCGCACCGGTCCTGGAAACATAAATGCACGTGATTCAGCTTCATAATTTGCCTTTCATTTAGACGCACAAGTCACTAAAACAACTGTCACTATGAGGACTGACAGTATTACAGCTGGTACTACAGTAAATACCTGTTCTGAATTCCACTGGAGTCATTCTGGACATTGAAGAAAAGAGCTCCAACAATCAGGGCGAGGAAGAGTGTTACTGCTATCTAAACAGATTTTTAAAAAGCCATCAATATTTATAACAGTTAATAATACAACCTAATGGGAGTCTACAGTCATTTGCAGGGTGGTGTTTTGTGTTCACAGAATGTCACCATAGTAACAAATGTTGACCCATATGAACTCTAAGAGCAGGTGCACTTTACCCAAGGCGGATCGTTCCTTTTGAGGCTAACTAAAGTTAACCTTACCTGAGCGATGGAGGTCTGCGGGTTGAGCATGAGGTTGCGAAATGTCCTCTTGAGAACCCATCTGAACTGCGTGAAGAAGCTGGTGGTGTAGGTGATGGTTCTGAAGGGAGTAGTAGTGATCACCTTCTTTCCCTGGACGATCCTCTCTGAGAGGGACGGAAGGCAGCAGAGGTTTAAGTCGCGTTATAGTCAAACAAATGCTCATTTCTGTATGAACACATATCTATTTCATATCTAAAGACATTAAAGTTTCTTGTCAAGTGAAAGAAATTGTGAGAACTTAAACTCCAATGGGAAACAACACTAAAATAGAGCAGCCACGTTTCACGGCGGAAACAAAACAAAGGCATGGAACATAAATTATGAGTCATTGGGGTCATTCAGTATGTCTCTGTGGTTCATTTGCACTGGGATCCAGTCATCTGGACTTTTTTTGTGGTTTGGTTTACTAACTTACTTATTTTAGATGTATTTACAGTCATTTGGATCCTTTTTGTAGTCATTTTGCTTCTCTTTGTAGACATCTAGTTCTGTTTAAGGTCGCCTTACCTCTTCTTGTAGCAGTTTCAGACACAAACAAAAAAAAAAAGAACACTTCTTCTTGTACTTACCCAGCTCTTCTTTGGTCTGTCTGAAGTACTGGCAGTTTCTGTACTCCTCCACCAGTTTCTCCTCAATCCCTCTTCTGGACTTTGATATTGATTCTGAATCTAGATCTAGATCTGAACCTGGAAAAAGAAAGAATGAGGTCTCAAGTTTGGGGTTTACAGAAAACAACTATAAGGTTCAGGGGCCAGAAACGAGGGAGTGTTTTTATATGACTACTTCCCAAAAATTAACTTTTTAATTCCGTGTAACTGTATCATTTTAACCTGAATGCAACATATTCAGCCTGTATCCCTTCTATGAAATGATGAACTAGATCAAAGTTTTGTGTTGAGGATTCAGAGGGAACTTGACCTGTAATCTTAAATCTCACAGGCTTCTTTTTACAGCCTGAAATCATCTCCATCTTCAAATCCTGTGAACAAATGGACACAGTCTGATATTGCAGACATTTAAATATCTGTGCCTTGATGAAGTCTTGTACACATGCAGCTGGTTAATACTGCTGACAGGGACGTAGTGGCGTTTAACGCGCCACAGCTCCACGCATGTTATGATTCTAAAAGACGTTTTTCCAGTTTCCTCGAAAAATGTTGCCATTCAGTGACCAGTGAAGGAAAGAGCTGGCACACTTTCTAAAAGCTTCTGGATGTTTTACAGCATCTCCACGCTCAACTGCAAAAACGATGTCACAAATAACCACCAGCACGTGACTGTGATGAACATGCCTTTGGCTTAGAGTAGGGTTAGGGCCATCGCCAGTGATGGCTTACACCTCTGAACTTACGCACCTTTTTTCTCACTGTTGAGGGCGACGGCGGTCGAGTCTCCATTGATGACATCCAAGAAGAAGTCAGCAGGGTTGTTGTGGGGCTCACACCTGTATCCTAGGAGACAGTTTCCAGACTTAGTCATGAACATCCCCTTTTTGTGATGTTCCATCTTGTTGGATTGAAGTAAATTTTGCGTGTTTACCGATGTCTGAGAAGTAGTCCAGTGCACTCTGTGCAGGGCCATGGTAAACCTGAGCAGAGAGAAGAAGGCTTAACACGATAGTAACCGTTACTTCCACAGGTAGCTCAGCTGTGCGTTTTTAGGGCTAGTTAAGTGAAAATGTTCAAGTATGTCAAAGGGCAGCAGTTGAAAGGGACCTGATGGCCGTTGACTAGCAGGGTGAGGCTGTCGAAGAGGCGGTAGATGCTGTATCGAGGCTGATGGATGGAGAGGATAATGGTGCGACCATGGTTTGCCATCCTACAGTAACAGGAAAAAAAATTATTTAACTTAAACATACAAAATGCATCTTTTTTTTTCATATATTGTAGATACCTTTAACAGGTACTACTATGACTACTAGTCCTTTTCGTGCACTGTGGTGCAGAAGGCTGCAGCGTGTAGCCTTCACCCATCTTGGTTTCATCCCACTGCTTGTGTCTCACCCGTCTCTTGCAGCTCAGCAAGCGCAGCCCTTCTCCATGTTGTAGTCGGTCAACATAGGAGATGGACTTTCTTTCTCTTCCCAGGTGATGTTCACCTTCGGGCAGTCTTTGGTATTCTCTCTTGTGTTTAT